>OW386289.2:61813822-61983822 GCA_936432065.2 Rutpela maculata
TTTAAACACCATATTTTCAGTTCATGTTTAAGACAATATTTTAAATAATATCTACATAACATATTATTGTCCATTCGTTTTCTCTTTTGTACATAAATTTGTTTAATTTTAAGGCCTCAGTTTAGTTGTTTTCTAACAAAAACACATCCAGTTTGATTGGTTTATAATAAAATCAATTTTATAATCGCATTGTCCACTTATTTCAGGTATTTTGAAACAAACTATTCTTATATAAACTATTTTGATACAAACCATTTTGATAATATCTTTAGGATTATTAATTTACACTTTTTTTTTAATCAACAATTTATACTTTCTTTATGATTTGATGAGTTTATCTTTCTTGTAATCAAACTTCAGTTTTAGTGTAAATTACAAATATAGAAAGATTGGCGCCCCGCCTCTCTGGGAAAATCATCTTTATATGAGTCAAATTAACATATTTTTAAGAAAAATTATAAAAACATCTATCATATATTAATTACAATCTATCAAACACGTAAAACCATTTGTAAAGTGTTTTCTGACCCATGACTCATCTGCAGAATCTCTGAGCTACTGGGGTAGTAACATTTTTTTTCTCTAAATAACATAAAGTTCAGTCTAAATCTCGAACACGTTACAAAAAAATAATTAATTTATTAAACAGCGAGGAAATAATGTTACAAAATTAGGATTAATAGGTAAAATAAGCAAATAAGAGTCCATAAAATTGGAATTTAGTATATGCACGAGAAGCTAAGGTCTCAAAAATGTTTTGGCATCAGCCACTCTCCACTATCACCCCCACACCATTATTAAAGGGAGTAAAAAATAAAATTGTGATGATTTTCGACTCTTCATGGCCGTCTTTGTGAAACTGGCAGTTTCCACTGGCATTTCCAAAAAGGTACTTCGAACATTGAGGGCACCCGAAATTGAGGAAGCGGTGCTGCAGGACATCGACGAACATCCTGAGACGAGTACGAGGAAGATTGCTAGAGCTCTAAATATTGGTCATCAAATTGTTTGGCGAATTTTGATTGATTTTTTGTTGCATCCTTACCATATTCTAAGAGTATAGGCATTACTTCCGAGGGATTTTCCACAGCGTGTGAACTTCTCTCAGTGGTACCTTCAGAATGTTACACTAAATCCGCAGTTTGAGACACAAATTATGTTCACAGACGAAGAAATTTTTTCTAGGAATGCTATTCAAAATCTCCATAATATTCATGTGTGGGTGGTGTGCCATAACCGAAACTCATTTCCAAGAGCAATTTTCGGTTAATGTATGGGTAGGAATTATTGATAATATCTTATAGGCCCTTTTTTTCCGCCAAGACTCCTTAATGGACAATTTTACCTGCATTTTCTCCAAGAAGAACTACTTGTGTTGTTCGAAGATGTACCAATTGCGTTAAAGGATCAAGTGTAGCAAGATCTCCCAATCTCAGTAGTTCGGATTTCTTTTTGTGAGGTCATCTTAGAACCTTGGTGTATAAAATTTCCATTAACACTTTAGAAGATTTAAGACAACAAATAGTTGCCTCGTGTGAAACAATGCAGAATACGCCGGGAATATTTGAACGAGTGCACAATTCGATGCGAAGACGGGCGGAAGCATGCCTATTAAGTGTAGGTGACCATTTCCACCATTGTTTATAAAACAAAATTTATTATTATCAATGTTAATAATAATTAAGAAGAGAAAAGAAGAGGTTCGGCAAAGTTTCCCGGTTGGAGGTCGGTGATAGGTCCTGGTAGATTAAAAAAAAAATAATAATAATAATTAGTTTCAATTTGGATTTAATTGTTTTGATCAAGAACTGTGTGTCTGACGAGAGAAACGCCAGAGACCGTTTTCATGTAGAATTGGCCGGGCTAACTAGAAAAAATATCCATACGGAAAGATGTCAGTGGCGTACGACTTTTTTGGTAAAAAATATCAGAGGACGTGTTTGCAGGAACGCCACTGGTGGAGCGATAAAATAACTTTTTTTACTAAAATATGTGGTTTTATATTCTATTAACACGTACTAAAATTGAAAATACTATCTAAAGTACTTTCTGAGATATTAAAAAATAACGATTTAAAAAAAATCAACACCCTGTAGCAAAAAATTTAAGCCTTTGCGGACATATGTTCATATGAACTTTTCTTCATAAAGGAATCACTCATTGAAATATTAGTACGTCATTAAGAAACACCCTGCATACAAAACAAAGCTCTCAAAATTGTTTTGAAGCTATTTCACCCTCTCTACCACCTTCATTATCACCCCCAACCCATTATTAAAACTGGTTAGAAATAAAATTACGATTTGGCGTATATACAAGAACCAAGAGCCCCAAAATTGTTTGGGGCATTAACCACACCCTCTACCCATTACCACCCATTATTAAAAATGGTAAAAAAATAAAATTGAGATTTAGCGTGTATACAAAAACCAAGGGCCCCAACATTTATTAGTGGCATCAGCCACCTCTACTCCACCCCCTTTATTAAAGCTAGAAAAAAATTTAAATTGTGATTTAATGTATATACAAGAACCGAGCCTCAAAATTTGTTTTAGCATCTGCCATCGCTCCCACCGGAAATTTGCCTATGGAGGTAGTCATTCCTTAGGCAGCGGATTTTTATTGCAACGTTAACATTTTTGGTAAAAAATAACTTTTTTAAATTATTTTTTACGTTAATTTATTATTTGATATTTTCTATTACAACTACTGTAAAAGTGTATGAAAGCGCTGCTTCAATATTTGTTTTTATTATAATACAGTAACTAGAAGTTACAACTTCGGAATAATGTCATATTAAACGGATTTCGTTCATTTTTGGCAACTTAATAGTAAACGCATCAAGGAAAGATTTCTATATTATGCGCGGCTTGCTAATTTATAGGGGGTGGCAACTAAGAAAAGAAAAAAAACATTGACGCTGAAAAAAAATAAAATTTTAACAACAGGTTCTATGCAACTTTTCATACATATTGATAGTCTTTAAGTTATAACGACTTGAAAGTTGGGATTTTGTCTTAAAAAAAGGTATTTCAAAACAATATTCGTCAAATAATTCGAAAAATATTACACTGGACGAGAACATGCTAGGGACAAATAAGAAAGCTATTAAATTGAGGATAAATTTCGTTTTTTTCTAATTTCTGTAGAGTTAATGGTTTGGCAGATCTGGAAGTATAATGTCTAAAAGAGGAAATATTCAATTTAAATTTATTTATTTATTTATTATACACTACCCAACAGAACATGTTCCAATTACAGGGTAGGAAAAATACACAATAATAAAATACAATAACAAAATACAAATACACAATAACAAGATACTTAATATTACAAAATACACAATATAACAAATTTTCGTACATATTATAGGTTTTAAGATAATTAACTAAAAGCACATAATATAATACAATGAATTAAGTTAGTTGTTATAGCAAGCAGTTCTTATGTCTGCAACACTGCAATTAAAAAGGTTAACTTTATCCTGAATATCATGCCAGTTATATCACATAACATACACCGGTGAGAATTCTAATAGATTTGTTCTTGGTGTGGGTAAATAAAAAAGGTTGGTTGATCTTGTTTGCAACAGTGGCATATGAACAAGCGCATTCATTTTTGTCAACAGTTCAGGGCATTTTATTTTATTATTGACAAGTTTATGCAAAAACATAGCAGAGTGAAGAAACCGCCTTCTGACCAGCTCATCAGCATTGAACCTCTCTAGCAGCTTGTCGTGCGGAAACCCTATTGACGGATAGAGTTTGTCGTCCTTAAATGCCATAAATTTTAAAAATCGTCTATGAATTTGTTCGATAGCTTTACTATGCACAGCTTAGTTAGGATTCCATACAACAGAGCCATACTCAAGTTTAGAACGCACAAAAGACGTAAATAGAATTTTTAATGTATCGATGCTGTTGAGCTCACCGGAATTTCTAATGTTAAAGCCCAGGATTTTATAAGCTGATGATACAATGATATTGATGTGCTGGTTAAAGGTCAACTTACTATCAAAAGGTTATGCCTAGATCTTTAAATACCTTTGGTTTATTTAAATATATCTGATTTATAGCGTATTCATGCTGCACAGGATTCAATTTTCTAGTATAGGTGACAGCGATACATTTACCAGCGTTGAAGGGAAGGAAGTTTGAGGTGCACCAGTCGTTTATTAGATCCAGTAGCAAACAGTGAGAGTCATCCTTGAGATTTAGATACAGTTTGAGGTCATCCGCATACAGTAAACAATAGCAGTTCAGACCAAGTACAATGTCATTTATAAATAAAATAAAGAATAGGGGACCCAACACTGACCCTTGTGGTATCCCAGAAGTACAAACTATTCTTTCAGATTTATACCCATGATATTAAACATACTGGTTTCTACATTTTAAGTAGGAGGAGCAGAATAGAACTAAATCTCGGTTAAAGCCAAAAGCAGAAAGCGTTCTTAGTAAAATACCGTGGTCAAGTCTGTCGAACGCCTTTGAGAAATCTGTATAAATGACATCTACCTGTCCATTGCCATCCAACACCGAAATAAATTGTGTAACACAAACCAAGTCGCTAATTGTCGACCGGCCTGCCACAAAGCCGTGCTGATTAGGGCAAATTTGTTCGTTGAATGTGTGTGGAGCTCCTCATATAGAGCGAATTCAAAGACTTTACTAAAATTATTAATGATGGTCGATAATTTTTTATGTCAGTCCGATTATCTTTTTTAAAAACAGGAATAATTTTGGAGTTTTTCCGTAACTCTGGGAATGTCTTACTGTTAAGGGCTAAATTAAATAAAATAAGTAAAGGTTTCGCTAAGACATTGAAATAAGAAATGACGGTATACCATCAGGACCAGCGGTAAATTTGTTTTTTAACTTCTTCATAGCTTTATATATCTTATCTTCATTTAGTTGGACTGACTGTGACGGTTCATGTTCATTCTCATCTATGTCAATGTTATCAGAGTCTACGTACTCAGATGATTTCTATTTCTGTGGCATAAAAAATAAAGAAGATATGACAGAGACAATGTACTTTTTCAAACTTTTTTAATAGAAACATCGCCATTTTGTTAATGTAAGTAGTCAGTAATTAAAAAAATATATTCCCATATAATGTTTTTCGTTAATATATAGTATGACCTACATGCTCAATTTTTTTTGTCCGCTAACAGCGCTTGATTTATAAAAAAATTGCATTTTAAACTGTAAAGGAATTTTAGAAAAAACGTAACATTTTTATTTATCTGCAGATATCTCAATAAATATTAGTTTCGGAGATATATAACTTTATAGGTGGCATCCGGCCGTTTTATAATGAAGTATTTAGTTTAAAATGTTAAATATCTTAGAAACTGTGACACTTCCATCAAAAATTCTAAGGAACAAAATTTAAGATAATTAATCAGTCTTTAAAATGATTTTTGTTTGTTTGTTTGTTGTGCGTTTAAAACAAAATGTCATCATTTTGTTATTGTAATTTTTCAATAATTTTTTTTTTTTTTTTCAAAAATGCTGTTTCTCGTTAATATATAGCATGCCCTGAATGCTCAATTTATTTTGTCCGTTTAATACACTTTTTTTTTAATTCTATCTGCCATATTAGAGCCGCCATTTTGAATTTTTGAATTTCGACTTCAGATTCGTAGTCAGCGATCTCAAAATCATAACCATCCTACTTTTCAAAAATAAATTGGTAACACTTTTTCAAATATTCAATATTAAGATTTAGGGGTGGTTCTCACCCCTTGAGGGTAAGAGCAAGTGTCCAGACTATATAGAAACTAAAGACGATGACTTTTACTACAGTAATAACCCATAAAGGAAAATTATCATTACGTATGAAATTATTCCGGAATATTGAATCTAGGTGCTGTACTATTAAAGATTTTGCCGTTTTAAACCAAGCAAGAATTTTTATTCCCTTGTAGTTTTAACTATATTTGTCCATTTTAAATCATGCAACATTTTTTATCCCTTTGGGGGTGTAAACTTAATCCAGGTGCACACTGTATATTCTTCACAAATAGCGTTTCGCTTTGCCTTCAAGGAATTTGTTAGGAAACTTCGAAAGCGACCCTCCCAATAGAAGCTTTCAAATTTTAATACCTATGTGGTTATATAGTGTTCAAATAACGACATTTTTTTAATATTCGCTCCCGTTTTTGCAATATTGCTTTCAGTAAGGCAACGACGACAAAAATCATTCATAAAACATAAATGTAACATAAATCACACCACATAAATTAGACACCTCAAGAAAACGAAATCTCATTACCCATTTCATTCGAATCGCGTATTTGCGTATTTGCTTCAATGGATTGTTTGTTACCCTTATATCGGCTTTATAACAAGTCCCAAAATTTCCTTTAATTATAAATGTCAGCCACAAACGTGATTACACTTTGTGGCAAAATATAACGTTAATTAAAATGTATGCTTTCTGTTTATGCCCCCATAAAATGTGAATGCTGTCTGATATGATTAAAGACCCTACGCGAACTGGGTTTATTAAATAAAAGAAAAAAAATATAATTTAATTCATATTGTTATGTTAATTGTCTGCTCAAAAAAATGCATATAGTCCATACGAAAAAGTCTAAAACCCCAAAAGTGCAAGGGTAGCGACAAAACATAGCTACTCCCTTCTTTTCGAGGACGGCCAACACGATGGTGATACTCGCGCGGTCCCTACCACTCTCGAACTACCTCTAAACGCAAAAACCACCCTTTTCTTCCATTTTTCGTTGTTAGGCATGTGAGGATTTGTTGGAGCGGGTTTGTTTTGAGGAAACTCAATATGTCCTGTAATATTTCGCAACCAGACATCCTGACGACCCTCGGGGGTTGAAACCATCTCCTCCCTCAATACCGGAACATGCAAGAAAAACGTCCAAACGTGCCGAAAATTGTTTTCTACACGTTTTCAAGGTAGGGGAATACGATGCTGATATTATTTAGCTTCCCACCCCTAACCAAATGTATAAAACCATCCCTTTTCTTCCATTTTTCGTTGTTAGGCTTACGAGAAATTGCTACTACAATACCTACAATAATATTATGTAAATAAATAAAAGAGAAACGAAAAAACAATTTTCGGCACGTTTGGATGTTTTTTGTATGCTCCGGTGTTGAGGGAGGGGACGGTTTTAACCCTCGGGGGTCGTTAGGATGTCTGGTTGCGAAATTTTATAGGACATATTGAGTTTCCTCCAAAAAAACCGATCCATTAAGTCCTCGCATGACTAACAACGAAAATTGCAAGAAAAGGGGTGGTCTTATGCATTTAGAGGTAGTTGGTTAGGTGTGAGAAGCTATATAATATCAGTATCGTGTTCCCCGCCCTTGAAAACGTGTAGAAAACTATTTTCGGCGCGTTTGGATGTTTTTGCATGCTCCGGTATTGAGGGAGGGGGCGGTCTCAACCCCCAGGGGTCATTAGGATGTCTTGTTACGAAATTTTACAGGACATATTGAGTTCACTCAAAAAAAAACTAATCCAACAAGTCCTCGCATGCCTAACAACGAAAAATTGAAGAAAAGGGGTGGTTTTTTGCGTTTAGGGGTAGTTCGAGAAGGGTAGGGACCGCGTGAGTATCACCATCGTGTTGATCGTCCTCGAAAACGGGGGGATAGACTTATTTTGTCGCTACCCTTGCACTTTTGGGGTTTTCGCAACTTTCGCATGGGCTAATATTAATGAAGAATTAAAAGTAATAGGTCGAAGGTCCGTGTATGGCAATGTCGTCCGGTTTGTTCAGGTCTATGCAGGGTGTTTCATTGAAGATGGAGCTGCTAGCGCAGGGCAATAAAGGACCATAATGCGCATCGATTTGACCCTCATATACAGTGTGGCCCATTTGAAGCGGGACAGCCCACAAAATTTGTATTTATCATCCGATTTTAACAATTTTTTTTTAAATGTAGAGCGTGGGAAACTGCATTTTAGGACAGTGTAATATTTT
The DNA here is from genome assembly GCA_936432065.2 of Rutpela maculata. Taxonomy (NCBI): domain Eukaryota; kingdom Metazoa; phylum Arthropoda; class Insecta; order Coleoptera; family Cerambycidae; genus Rutpela; species Rutpela maculata. The sequence goes on from OW386289.2 coordinate 61,821,789, forward strand.
TTTTCAACAAAAACCAAGGCCCACTATTTAATCTTTTGGGGGTGAAAATTCACGACATCGTATTAGCGATTTTCTTATAAAAAATCTCAGTAAACGACTGGATTAAGAGCCCTCTGAAATGGGCCAGTATGAAGTTTCATAAATAAATATTGCATATTAATAATTCGGTTGTCAAAGTAAAAATCACATTGTTTTTATTATTTTATTTATTCTTATCAAGTAATCCATGGAATAGAAATTGGAAAACAATTATTGAAATGTCACAAAAACGACTTAAATCAAATTACTGTCAGATTAAAATTGTGCACAAGAATACTGTAAAGAGTTTACAACTTATTGATGTGATTATGGGAGAAAAAAGTTTGAGAGACCAAATTGAACTTGTAATGGTACTGACCATCATAAACTTAGATTTACCTTCCTAGCTGGCACCATAGATAATATGAATTATAAGTTAATTATATGTTGAAAAAATAATAATGGATGCTATTTTTAACGCGTTAAAAGTAAATTTTTACCCGATTTTAAAGTCGATGTTCATAACTGAATATTTTCCGGAGAATAAAATTTGCTTGATTGATAAATGGAAGCATGTTTTAACTACTTCTTGTCGATTAAAAACCGCTGCCCAAGGAATCACTACTACCACATCCAGATTCTCTATCCAAGTCACTCACAACGAAAATTTTGTATGTGGAAATAATTGTTTAAGGAAATTTAATAATATAATATTTGAAATCCTCTATCCCAAAAACCCATAAAACGATACCCCACATCGGCAGTGGGGTGGGAGTGGTAGTGAGGGTGGATGAGGTAAAAAAATATTTTGAGGTTTCTGGTTCTTGTACATACACTAAATTACATTTTTTTTCATCCCCTTTAATACTTGGCTGGGGGTGGAAATGGGGGTGGTTAATGCCAAAAAAAGTATTTTGAGATCTTAGCTTCTCTTTTATATACGAAATACCCATTTTATGAACTCTTACCTGCTTAATTTACCTATTTACCCCAAATTTACCCCCCAACTCTTTGACGGAACAAGATGAAAATATAATCTAGTTCCAGATCTCGTTAAAGTACATACGTGTACCAAATTTCAAGTCAATATCTTAAACGGTTCCAGAGTAAACGTGCGCACAAAAAAAGTTACAGACCGACTTAAAATCTCGACGTTTCATGACATTCTAAGCCTATTTGAACAATAAAAATTTTTAAAAATTTTTTTGTCGTTACTATACTTCCACTGGATGTGGAAGTAAAATAACCTAACATATAACTTGAATCAATGCACTCTGGACGGCATGTCAAAATTGTACCTATAATCAATAATAAGATTGTACCTTAATCTTACATATTGCAAATGTATTCTGGAATCCACTGTTGCAAGAAATTTTGTGGATAGCACAGAGACGTTATTCGTAAATTCAGAAGACGTGATCATGCCACTTCCCAACCTAACAAAGTTGGAACTTCTAACAGACAAACTGCTCAGATTTGCATTGATGTTGACTTCAGTCAGTATAAAATATTATAATTTTATAAAATAGCCAAATAAAGGTACTTTGTTTTCAGAAATGTGAATGGTCCAAGGTATGTATATTGTACTGTGTACCGAGGTATAACAACATATTATACCTTGGACCAAATGACATATTTTTTTATTCCTATTGGCATGTATTTCCATCATTTATAAATTAATACAAAAATAATTATGTGTAGGAAAAACTTTAGAGAATACAACCATACAATTAAAATTCGCTTAGCTTTTCTTCTTTCCCAGTAAAATATATTTTTGTAAAATCAGTCCAAGGTACAACGCTCTTTCCTACATGTAAATCTGGTGCAAGCATTTTAGGCACGTGTGCCTACATATCTGCAATACTATGGTTTTTAGGTTTTGCAAGACACTAAGAAAATATTCATTATCCATCCACTCACCTATTGGATTCAGTATTAAGCGTAGATAACGAAAATAACATAATGGATCCCTAGAAATATTTGTTCTCTATTTAGATTGTTTCCTTCAATAACATGGAGTGTAATACTTTTTTATCTGTAGAAAAAAGGATAATTTTTTTTTTGTTTTATTCAGCTTATGTAATTTTTTTCTCTGACATTACATCATAACTTGATTATTTATTTATTTATTTATTTATTTATTTAGATACAACCTCCCAACAGATAACCAATTAAAGGGTGGGAATGTTACACTAGTAAGCACTAACAGTATAAATATTATATATACTAAATGCACAGTACGTCACAGAAGAAACAAAATACAAATATTATACTAAGAGAAGCCTACTTAAAATATATACAGGGTGATTCTTTTAAGGCGGCCATTAGAATATTTCCCACTTGCAGATGAGATAGCCATTTGAGATTGAGTCCGAAAGTAATAATTTCAAAATGGTGGAACTTCCGGAAATACCGGAAGTCGATACCAACTTACTCATTTTAAATGGAACACCCTATATATTTTCGACTTTTCGAAAGTACCATAAAATTCTGAGTCAAAGCATGTAGCACACCCTATACCCAAACCGAGCTGTTTCGGAGATATTTAACATTTTATAAAAAATTTGACAGGTGCAACGGTTTGCAAGAACCGTTATAACTTTCTTCATGTAGGAGATCCTTATTTGCTCTTTGGTACGTAGAAAGAACACAAGATGAGCTACTCTCTAACAAAAAAAATAGATTCCAAAATAGTAAACCAAGTGTTTTATTTTTCACGTTACATTTTGTCAAATTCAAACCTCAAAAACTTTTTTATTTCAAATGTATTTTTTTACATCAAATTATGTTAAATTAAATTCCCTTTTTCTAGTATTGTAGGGTTAAAGTTACAACTTTTCGAAATATTGGCGATTTTCTTAAATGTCCAAGAACTTTTAGTAAAAATTTCCATCAACTTAGCCATGATTAGAAAGAATCATTAATGTCAGTCATTCTCTTTTGTTAAAAAATATCAGAACGTTTAAATTACATCCACGAAGACTTTTAGACCTGTTTATTATTTATGTGATGAAGTAATAATACCAAGAACATGTAACACATTTACTACTCGACACCCACTTTTTGTTACAATTGTTTCATAGGCTTCTACGTTTTTTTGGATAAATTATAATTTTCACCAAAAACTTGCGAATAATTCAAAAAGTATATGTGTTAGATATAGGACATGCTGATATAAGTCCACCTCAAATTTAATTCTACATCGATTGCCATAATAAAATTTGGCACGTGCCATTTGACAGAGCCAGAGCCAAATATTCTAAAATTATCCAATATGCGTTTTACAGTGTATGTTGGATGGTTTCTGTTCTTGTGCGTATCGAGTAGCAAATGTGTTACATGTTCTTGGTATTACTTTATCACATTCTCCATAAATAATAAACAAACCTAAAAGTCTTCGTGAGTGTAATTTAAACATGCTGGCGTTTTTTAACATAACAGAATGACTGACATTAATGATTGTTTCTAATCATAGGTAAGTTGATGGCAATTTTTATTAAACATTTTTGGACATTTAAGAAAATCGCCAATATTTCGAAAAATTGTAACTTTAACCCCTACAATGCTTATACTAGAAAAAAGGGAATTTAATTTAACATAATTTGATGTAAAAAAAATACAGGGGGTTTTAAATAAAAAAGTTTTTGAGGTTTGAATTTGACAAAATGTAACGTGAAAAATAAAACACTTGGTATACTATTTTGGAATCTATATTAGAGAGTAGCTCATCTTGTGTTCTTTCTATGTACCAAAGAACAAATAAGGATATCCTACACGAAGAAAGTTACAACGGTTCTTGCAAACCGCTGCACCTGTCAAATTTTTTATAAAATGTCAAATATCTCCGAAACTGCTCGGTTTAGGTATAGGGTGTCTACATGTTTTGACTCAGAATTTTATGGTCATTTCGAAAAGTAGAAAATATATAGGGTGTTCCATTTAAAATAAGTAAGTTGGTATCGACTTCAGGTATTTCCGGCAGTGCCGCCATTTCGAAATTATTATTTTCGGACTCACAATGGTCAGTTATGGTAGGGTACCAAATCTCAAATGTCTATCTCATCTGCAAGTGGGAAATATTCTAACGGCCGCCTTAAAAGAATCACCCTGTATATATATATACACACATATACATATCACATTATGCTAAAAACAATAATAAGAAAAATGAGATTATACGCATATTCGTTTTATACGGATAGTAATCTTTTAATTGAGGCAGGACTACAATTAAATATATCAAGCTAATTTTGCAGCGAATTATAATTTTTACACATAAAATGTATAGGTGAAAGTTTTAGTAAATTGGTTCGGGGGGTAGCAAGATAAAATGTTTCTCGATTTCTGCTTTCTATACGAGGTACACGAAGACACAGTTGCTCAAAAATAGACGGGCAATCAACCATATTGTAAATAATTTTATGTAGCAAAATTATAGAGTGTGCTATTCTCCTATTTTCGACATATCAAATCTTTCTAACATGAGGTTTTGTGAATAACCAATTGTGGGATAATCGTCATCTTCAATAAAACACGAATACTTAACAAAACGACGCTGAATGTTTTCAATACTTTTTATATAGGTAGCATATCCCGGGGACCATACCAGTGAGCAATATTCTAATTTTGATCGCACAAAGGAATAGTACAGTAATTTCAGAATGTCCGTATTATTAAAACCCTTACAATTCCTTATTATAAATCCTAGGCTTTTTAAAGCTGATGATACAGTTAAATTTACATGTTCATTGAAACTTAAACTTCTGTCAAAGGTCACTCCCAGATCTTTAATTGTATCAGGTCTTTGTAACTCCTGGTTATTTAAATGGTAATTATAATTAACATGATTGCGGTCTCTACAAAATGTAAATGCGCTACATTTAGATACATTGAGAGGTAATTGATTTAGTAGACACCAATCATTTATATTATTCAAATTATTTTGAAGCTTGTCACAATTTTCCTCAGTTTCAATTACATAATAGATTTTTAAGTCATCCGCATATAACAGACTTTCAACGTCAATATTTGTGATAATGTCATTAATAAAAATGTTAAAGAAAAGTGGTCCCAGTACAGATCCTTGAGGGACACCTGAACTAGCCAAGACGTCGAATAACCTGAAACCATGGTATTCTACATAATGCCGCCTATTCAATTCAATCTAATAGTGCCACTGATAGTCCGAATCTGCTAAGCTTTTGTATTAGAATACCATGGTCCAGGCGATCAAAGGCCTTGGAAAAATCCGTATAGATAATATCAACCTGTTTGTTATCATCCAGTTTTTCAGAAACATATTGCATGACACAGGTGAGGTTAGTTTCAGTGGATCTGCCAGATACAAATCCATGTTGATTTGTTACAATTTGATCTTGTACGTGCCTTGTTAGTGGCATACTCAAGGTAAACTCAAAAACTTTCGCAGAATATTGGCATTCAATGAAAAATAGACGCGGAATATAAACTATAAACATTTTATAGATATAAAAGGAAAGTGAAGGCCTTAACATAGATATTAACACTAATTCATAAATTCTTGTAAAATTCTGTATCTTCTCGAACTTTTAATTTATTGATGGGGTATTAGAGGCCATTTTTTGTGTATGTTCTTTGATGGCTAATAATCAGTTCTGCCAAATTTCAAAATAAAGCAATTTTTTTCCTCATTCATATCATTATTGCGCTTACTTTTACTGCACTAATAGAATTATTAGGAATTAAAATAAAGTGCACCATATGAAGAACAAGGACTACCACTAGAAAAACAAACGAGAACATTCATCAATTCTGCAGCGGGCAAAAACATAGCACCGAAGAATATTACTAACATTTTACACCGAAAATATAATTCAACTCCTCAGGATGAAAAATAATGACATTATAATACTGATTTTCGTTGATATGCAGGGTGTCCAGCATAAAACTCCCGGTGCCATTTTCTCGATAACTAAAAGAAATATTTGAATTCCGTAGAAAGCGTTCAATGCAATATATGAATGATATCAATTTTGAGTAAAAACAGTCATTTTACAAATTGAAGTATAGACGCAACGAAATTATTTGATTCTAGGAACGTTGAAATGAGGTGCATGTAATGGTACATTATATTCTAAGCAACTTTTATAATACGAAGAATTTTCGAAAAATAACTGGTTTTCGAGATATTTGAACTTCAATATACTTTTTTAAATACAAAATTCGTCAAACTTTTTTAAAATAAGTTCCTTTGGGACATTTTTCATAGTGAATTAGATAGTAATGAAACATATTTATTTCGAAACATTTTTTTTTTTCAAAACAAAGGTGGGGCTGCAACTGTTATTTGTAAATTAAAAATTTTGACATTTTTTTCATTGTGTATTGTCTACTTTTGGCGACATGTTTATGTTGTATGTTCGACTGAATTTTACACTTCAAATTGTAGACATATGAAAATAGAATGCGATTTTTGTCACTTAAGAAATTACATTGAAATCAAATATCTCCAAAATCAGTGATTTTTCGAAAATTCTTCATATTAAAAAAGTTACTTAGAATATAATTCTCCATCTAACACATCTCATTTCAACGTTCCTAGAATTGAACAATTTCTTTGCATCGCAACGCCATGGTATACCTCATTGTGTAAAATAACAATTTTTACTCGAAACTGAAGTAATTTATACATTCTATAGAATTCAAATATCACTTTTGGTTATCGGAAAAATGACTCCGAAAGTTTTAAGTGGGACACCCTGTATATCATTATCAAGATGCGCTTATTTTTCATCCATTTAAAGTGCTTGCTTTAGAAAAAATTCCAGCTATTCCATCATATTGAAGCCACTATTTTGAATTTTTTAATTTTGACTTTGAGATTCGTACTCAGCGACTCCAAAAACATAAAATTACTACGTTTAAAAAATAAACGAATAATACTTTTTCAAATATTATTTTTTCTTTTGATTTTGGGGTGGTTTCCATCCCTTGGAGGTAAGAGCATCCAGACCATGTAAAAACTGATGAACTTTTATAATGAAAATTGCCAATAAAAAATTATCTTTTCATTTGACATTCATCCTAAGTTTTGCATCATTTTCATCTATAGAGACTGTACTATAAACCTAAAGTTGAATACTATTTTCCTGAGACACGGTTAGTTTGGGGATCTATGTTATAATAAACTTTTTACTTAGTATGGAGCTGACTTGAACTGTTACAGATACAAATGTTTTTTGACAAAAAATAGTCGAATATATTAACATTGTGTGTAATGTATTAAATATATACCGAGTAATTGAAAGTGAAATGTAATAAGATATCCTACTTTAATTCTATTTAGAATGCAAGAGGTTTGAGAGATACTAGATTAATAAGTAGTTGATAACCCTTCCGGACATTACGTTATAGAATCGTGTCAGCGATCTTAAATTTGTTATAGATAGTCCCAAACTTGTACTATGGTAATGTAACTATGGGCCCGACTAGGTCATCTCAAATGGAGAACATTTGGGTTATCTTATTAATATTAATTAAATGTTCTTATACAGAGATCATCGAAATTGTTGTGTATCATTAATGTCAGTGATTCTACATATTGGATAGAAAAAACCATTGTTATCATTGTCATTAATCATATGTTTCTGTTGTGTTAGAGAAAGTCTGTCTCCTGCAGACTTATCTTGAAAATAGAAGGTGAAGTAAGGTCTTCCCGCGCCGATATCCTTTGGCATTGTTGACGGTCTCGGATGTCTTGGGTCGGGCAGGACAGTAGTACATCGCTGTAGACCTGGACCGGCCTCATGCGGGGCAAGCGAGCTTATGTGAGCGTTGTGGATGATTTCGGTCCACCTCCCCGGGTCCTGGCTTGTTGGACCTTGCTGGCTAAGGCCTTTATCTTTTGGGGCTCTTCTGTCTTGGTGTTCTTTCTTCGCCAGCTTATCACCCTGGGAGTAGTCATCTGTCTGTTCGGAAACTTTGGGGTATTTTTGACAGAGATTGCCAGGATCATCGGTTAGGTAAGGATGAGCTATGTAGCTCGAGGAAGTGCAGACCTAACTGCTTTGGTAGCATTTTTGGTCTGCACAGAGCTAGGTGATTACAGGTACTAGACGGTGCTTTGTCCGGTACCTGCAGGGTAGTGGGTGGGTAGTTGGTTGATCTTCATGTCTCTTCTGTGGGTTGTCTTCATCGGTGGAGGTATGGTTTTCATACTCACCCTTTATCCATGATTTGCATCTTCGGCCTCTTGTGCCTCAGAGCGTCGACTGGATAGTCAGTGGCCTCCCTGACCAACGGGTTCCCATGCTCCTCGGCAAGGGTGTATATCTTCTTGGCTCTCTTCCGGACGAGAGAATATCCTTCATGGTTCAGAACCTGCAATAGCGCGCTCAAATTCAGTCCACAGAGCCCTGCTAAAAAATTAACCACTCAAACGCCACGCGGACTGTTGGAGTAGTCTAAGCAGCTGCATACAGCAGAATTGCTTTGGCCACACCCAGTCGTAAGCTAGGCAAACACTGTATGCAGATGTCTAGGAGTAATATGTGCATTTATGTAGAATTACTAACAGGACCCTGAAGACTAAACAAACTCCCTCCATACTCTGGGAGTTATAGACAACCTTAAGTGTCAAGGGTGTAATCTGGATAATGAGACTGCCGAGCATGTGCTATGTCACTGCCCTGCTTTCTCAGCGACAAGCGGATCCATACTGGGGGTCTTCTGGTCCAGTATGGCCAGCGTAGGTGGCGCCTCACCTGACCTTCTCCTCAAATACATCACAAATGTTGGTTGGCTTGAGGAATGAAAGGCTTGGTGGAACTGCCACCACTTACGGGGACAGCACAAAGAATCCGCCTATGAGGCCTGAGTGCACGTGAGCGTAAGCTCACCCCCCGCCAAACAATCCAGAATTCAGATTGGAAAGTACGAGCGAATCGCTTTTTCGAGCATTTTAAAATTTCACACATCTTTCTCATTCCGATGAAATTTGAATTTTTCGTATGTAATATCACTAGTGCTTAAAATTTTATTGAAAATTTTTTCTAAAGCGTTGTTGCCTGATAATATACAGAGTGCAAATTGGCAGTTTATTATTTGATTAAATCCGGAGCGTTTTAGCGGGAGAGATTTTTGATAATAAACTACCAATTTGCACGAGTTATATTAACTTTTGACAACTTAGCTTGAGTGAAAATGTATAGATAAAATGTAAAAGCACGAGTGGTGTTTGGGAAGAATATTTCACGAATAAATAATTCATTAAGTACCCATCTTCAATATTATACTTTATAATTAATTGCCTCCAAGAGTATTGTCACTTTTTAGAGTTTACTGATCGTTTTAATTTCATCATTTACGTCACATAAAAATGCATTTCTAAAGCGACTCATCTAATAAAAAACAAAGTAGGTATAAATGATGTAATGGCAAAGACAATCAAGATACGTTAAACAAAGGTATAGTAACTTATAGACTGCTCTTCGCAACAAAGAGTTCTCTGGTACGGTTCAACCAATCATACTACGAGTAAAGCCAGACAATAGTGCATTTTACCAATCTCTCGCTTTTACATTCTAAGGTTGCCTCAGATGAAATCGCCATCTAGTAACGCTAGCTTAACTTAACTGATCTAAAGAGTGAATATTATTAAAATGTTTATAAACAAAGTGTTTATTAATAATATTTACATATACAGTGTGTCCCAGGATAGATGTAACAAGAGGTGTAATGGACCAAAAATTTTGGAATTTGGAATGGTATTTGGGGATTGACTCCTGCTTGTCGTAAAACTAAAGTATACCAAAATGACTTGATTTGGTGTTCTACAGGGTGTTTTATAAGCAAAGTTGTAAAAATCACCACTAATAAAGTACCTTTATTTTTCAAAATATGAAAGAATTCCACTAAGAAAAGTTATTTAGAATACAATTTTGTACCTCTATACCAAATTTCAGGAATATAAAATTATTTTTTTGAAACTTCCCATTTTTTGCGAATTAAGAGTTGAATTCATATTTAAAGTTGTGTAGGAGCAAATGTTAATCATCTCAAAAAGTAGGCTATTGGTAAATAAAAAATTGAGTATACGAGATGTAAGAAAGTATAATGTTAATCGAACCAATTGTAAAACAAGAAACAATTATTAACAGAAGATTAATGAGGTTTAAAAATTATAACAAGTAATAAATGTCAAAAACGTAACAGATTCACAAACAAATTAATTATTGACCAATACAAAACAATGTTTACATTTTTTTTTATTATTCGACGTAGCTACCATCCACATCCACACACATTTCGATCCTTCGCCTGAAGTACTTAAGACTGTTTCGAATATGATCTAACGATATGGAGTTTACGGCATTTGTAATTCTCTCCTTCAATACTGCTACATCGTTAGGAAGTGGTTCAGCGTAAACCAACTGCTTGAGGCGACCCCATAAAAAGAAATCCAATATTGCTAGGTCTAGGAATCTCGCCGACCACTTGATCGGTCCATTCCTGGCAATCCAAGTTTTTCCAAAATTTAAATTCAACTACCGATTAACCATTTCTGTGAAATGGCCAGGCCAACCATCACGTTGAAAATGAATTAAATACATATCTCTTAAAATATTTAAATGTTCTTCAGAAAATCTTTCAAGAAGCTGTAAATAAGTGTGCTGGTTTAACCTTCCCTCAATGAAATAAGGTCCAATAACTCCAACGTGATAAGAAACGGCACACCACACATTCACTTTTTTATAATATTGTCTTCTACAATGAATTCTAAAATTTGGATTTTCAGAAACCCAAAAACAATTCTGAGATGAAACAACACCATTGGTTGTGAATGTGGATTCATCTGAGAAAATTATGAAATGATGAAAAAATCTCTCTTCCATGATTTTTTCTCCAATGGTCAAAAAAAATTCAATCTACGGCCGTCATCTCCCTCTTCATGCGTATGTTTATAATTTGCTTTATATGCCCTAACTTTCTTTGCCTTGTAAATTCTTTGGAGTTCAGACTTGCTAATATTAATAAGAACTGATCTCTCTCTTAGTGGCATCCTAGGATTTTCTATAACAGAGGCATGAGCTATAATGGCCCCAACATTGTCTTCATCATATGCTTTTATTTTTCTTTTCATGTTAAGAACACTACCAGTAGTCAGAAACTTTTTAATTATTCTCATAGTCTGAGTACGTGACAAGGCAATGTTTGCAAATTTCAAATTAAATTGGCTTACCACTTCTCTTAGCGAGTTTTCACCGCCAATTCCGTAGCATTGCACAATATAAATTTTTTCACGCACTGTGAGTACCATTTTCACTTAATTTTTTATGCTTGGTTCGTTAATTTGAAACAGAAATTAAGGATAATATTGACTACGTTTGACAGATATGTCAATAATAAATGATAAATGTGTATCCACTGCTTTTTTCATAGCCTACTTGTAGCTTCTACATAACTTTAAATATTAATTCACAAAAAATAATTTCTATGCAGTTTTAATTGAATAACTTTTCTTAGTGGAATTTTTTCATATTTTGAAAAATAAAGGTACTTTATTAGTGATGATTTTTAAAACTTTGCTTATAAAACACCCTGTAGAACACCAAATCAAGTCATTTTTGGTATATTTTAGTTTTACTACAAGAAGGACTCAATCCCCAAATACCATTCCAAAATTCCAAAATTTTTGGTCCATTGCACCTCTTGTTACATCTAGCCTGGGACACACTGTATATTGTCTAAATGTTGATTGTGGCATTTTCTTAATATATGTGGCAGAGCATCCCAATAAGAAACAGAGAAAAATATTTATGTATATTATTTTTAATTTAAGAAGTGTAACACTTAAATTAAGGTTTGCTGGTTTAAGTAGAAGAACTTTAAATACAACGAATTATAATGTTATGTTGTTAGTGTAGCGTTTTGATTTTCCAAATAAGGTGTTAGGGTACCTGCTTTGTGATGGATTAGCATTCGTAAGTACTTTGTGTATTTAATATGGCATTGGTATTTAATTTTAATTGTAAAACTTATTTTGTAATTACGTTAGGTATTTTAAGCCATTGAAAGCTGTGCAAAACTTATTCCGAACCCCTATAAGTTCCACACAGCATTGGCTTTGAAATTGGAAATTGTCAACTTATGTAGTGTTTTTAGGTTACTTTTATATTATTATATTACAACGTATATATATAATACAATACTACAATTTACGTTGATAATTAGTAATAAGCTAGTGAAGATATTTATAGATAAAATTTAAAAGCACGTGTTCTCCTATTTGCCGAAAACATTTCACGAAACAAAACGTCAAAAAATTATCGCAATATTTGTCGCCGCGGCAACACAAAAAATAAGAGCGATAATTTTTGCATGTTGGTACTGTCAAAAGCCTATCTAGGTTGGATTATCACTAATAATAACGTTTGAAAGGTGCAATCTTGTGAAAAAACGAGCTCTCATTGACTCTCTCGTTAATGAGTGAAATACTCGTATGTAATATCATTAGTGCTTAAAATTTTATCGAAAATTTTTTCGAAAGCGTGTTGCCTGGTAATATAAAGAGTGCAAATTGACAGTTTATTATCTGATTAAATCCCGACCGCTTTAGCGGATTTAATCTTTGATAATAAACTGCCAATTTGCACGAGTTATATTAACTAGGGGAACTTAGCTTGAGAAAAAATTTTTAGATAAAATTTAAGGCACGAGTGGTATTTGTGGAGAATATTTCACGAATATATAATTCATTACATACATACATTACATATAATTCATTACTTCAATATTATGTTCAGTAATTAATTGCCTTCAGACGTTTTCTTGTTGCTTTTTAGAGATTACTCACCTTTATCTTCAATTTCATCATTTACGTCACATAAAAATGCATTTCCAAAGCGACTCATCTAATAAAAAACAAAGTAGATTTAAATTATGACAATCAAGAAAAACAATATACGTTAAACCATAGATACTGTAACTTATAAGACTAGTCATCACAACAAAGCACGCTTCGACCAATCACATTACGGGTGAAATCTCACAAATTGCATATTACCAATCTTCCCTTTTACGTTCTAAGGCTGCCGGCTCAGATGGTATGGTACCGCCATCTAGTAATGCTAGCTTAACTTAGTTACTAGCCTAAACAGTGAATTGAATTATTATATTAAAGTGTTTATTAATATATATTTATGTATTTAATCCTTGTTTCTAATTTGAGAAGTTTGATAGTTAAGTTACGGTTTACTTTTTTAAGTAGAGAGACTTTAAGTACAACGAATTATAATGTATATAGTGATACTGCAGAGTTTTGATTTTCCAAATAAATATTAGCTGCTTTGTACTGATTGATGAATTACCATAAGTAACTACCTACATTTGTGTATTTATCATGAAATAACTGATTTGTCTGCTTCGTAGATATTCATATTTAATTTTAGTTGGGAAAATTATTTTGTAATTATGTTAGGTATTAAGCCATTGAAAGCTGTGTACCTATAACTTGTCCCGAACCTATATAAGTTCCACACAGCATTGGCTTTTTAGGTTATTAATACAGTACTACAATTTACAATTTACGTTAACAATTGGTAATAAGCTAGAGAAGATATTTATAGATAACATTTAAAAGCACGATTTGTCGTATTTGCCGAAAACATGTCACGACACAAAACGTCAAAAAATGTTCTCAATATTTGCCGCTGCAGCGACCTAAAAAATTAAAGCGATAAATTTTGAATGTTGGTCCTGTCAGAAGCAGATCTAGCTTGAATTACCACTAATAATGACGTTTGATTGGTGCAATGTTGTGAAAAAACGGGCTCTCATTGGCTATAGCGTTAATGAGTGAAATAATCGCTGTAATTTTATGTAAAATGTTCACTTGGAATGCAAGTTTGTTCTTATTAGTCCAAATTTTCAAAAGCTTACCATATCATTGGTTCTTATAATGTGAGAGAAATAGTCGACTAAAGAAATCTTCTTTCCAATTTTTGCTCACCTTATACGAGACGTAGCTTGATGAAATTAATATGGGACCACCACCGAGTAATACCTTGCAATTTGAGAAAGACTCCATATAAATCGCCTGAGCTAATACCGAGTAATGTTTGCACATAAAAAACATGGTTCAAATTGGAAACCTCCTGCTTTTAAAAATTTTATGAAATCGGTTAAAAATTAGTGTTTATAAAGTTCCATATTTATGCGATTCACGTTATCACTTTCTTATAAATCTATTTAAGAACATTTTTTTGTTAAATATAAAATTAATCATTTATTATTAATAAAACTTTATCAACAACATTACTTTCATAAAAATTAGACACTTTAAGTTATTTAACTACGCCAGAAACACTTCGAGCTGAAATAATTGAAAGAAGCTCCGAAATAGATAAGTAAATGCTAAGTTTTAATCACTTACTAGAAGATTTCCTTGGGGCAGGAAGTTTTGTGCTTTACAAGGAGTTTCCAAGCTGTATACTTTAATGTACTTCTGCTGTAGTGACAGCCAATAAAGAGTTGGGAGTACCAAGTAAATTTACTATCTGACAGATTTATGTCAATATAACTGCAGCCTTACTACCACGTAGAGGAGCACACATGAAACTTTAGAGGGTTTGCCGGCATAAATTTCCGATTAGAGTTATGTTTAGAAATAATTAAATGTTACTGCATAATAGAAGATGTATAAGGCAAATAAACATAAGTTACTATACACTCCGCTATGGAAAACACCGCATGTGCACAATTATGTTGTTGACGAATATTAAAAAATGGTGAAATATAGTAGTAGAGGCGTTAATTTAGTTATATGTTTATAGTGGAGTCAATAGAGGTTTTTCACTTCGGAAAAATTCCGGGAAGAGGTAACCTTTGAGAGTACACCTCTAAACATGTCAGAAACAACATATCAAAAGTTACGAACAATAGCCCTTGAGCGCAATTTGTTATTAAACAAATTAGTTACAAAATACCAGTTTTTGTCAAATATATCTTAAAATATTTTTTTCTTTCAAAAACTAAATGAGCCATTCAAAAGTACGAGATTTCACATCAAAAATGTATATGAATTTTTTTTTGTACGATCAAAAATGTAGGCTCCAGATTTTTTTGTTTAACGCACAAAAATGGAACGAGGCGACACGGTAGTACGGCGCGCGAAGTGCGCGCGGCCTCAGACTCGCTACCCTAAATTTGTTGTAACTTTTGAACTGATTAATGAAATTGACCTCACAAAAGCTTAAATGCAGGAACATCTAGCTATTGGATTATTTTGTTGTCAATTATAAAAATGAATGTATGTAGGAATAATACATATATGAAGTCGGAACATAAAGAGATTTGCGATGAAATTGGTAAAACCTCTATCATTTCTAAAATTTTTAGAATAAAAACCTGGGTCTTTCACATTTTACTCTTGCAGTAATGCATAAAAAGATCCGATGAGTGAAAAATTCTCAAAAATGTATTTTGGAAGATGTACAGTGTACACTTCCAAAAGGGTCTAGCAAGATAAGATAGGGTCAGTGAGTAATAAAGTTACCATTGACACACAGCATCCGATCTTCCTGCGTTGTTGAGATAATTGACCATATATAAGCTAGAGAGGGTATTTTTGAAAATTATTTTATTCAAAAACTATTGCAGCTATACTAATAAAACGAAAACTTTTTGTTAGATAATACATTGCTCTAAATTATATATTTTTTGTAGAATTTCTCAATTGTATTTAGTATTTAAAACTATTAAAAATTAAAAAATTCTTATTTTTTTTATAGTTCACACAGAGGTACAATCACGGAAAAAATATAATGTAGCTTACTATGTCTAGTATTATCACTAAAAAGTGCATTCAGATAAAATGGGTGCAACACTTTAAAAAATAATAAAAACTCTTTATGACCGTCCCGGAGTTCTTACTACTTTACTACTACTCTCTCTCTTACTACTACTACTTTACTCTCTTTAATATAAACTTGCTCATAAATGTATAAACAAGTAGTTATGTGCTTGTAATTTAAATAAATGAAGTAAATGCTCAGTTATTATTTAATAGAGAATAAGATAAGTATAGATAAAAATAAAGTCCAAGAAAATATTATTTATTATGATACAAATTATTAATTATTATATTATAACTAATCTTCGTCGTTGTCCTCATGAATAACTACGTGAACATTTTCTGAAAAATATCGGGCATGAGAGAAGTAATATACGGCTGCGGCTATATGTGAACAGCATCCTACCGTTCTTATTTCATTAGAACAGTCGCAGAAATATTGGCGTATGCTTTAAATGGAGTCATTTAGTCAAATTTAATATTGCACTTTTTATTACAATTGTGCGAAGTAATCATCAAATAATTATTACACTGAAAATTTGAGCTTGGTCCGATATGTAGTTCCAAAAATGTACTGCTTTAAAATCTAATTCTTCCTAAGCTGAGGTGGTCGAATCGCTGACGTAAATGTCTCCACAATCCTACCTCGCTTACCTAATAACCTTGCCCACCGCAATCGAAAACCCGACATCTAAATATACTCATATTATCAAAGATACGATACCGCGACGCGCGTACCATGTCGATACAGAAAGAGGAAGACTTGTAGTTGATCCGCATCGTAAATTGCACGCCGAAATTCGAAAATTCGGCTCGACACGAGTGAATCAAAATTGATATTTTTAGCATTTTTCGTTTGACGTTTCTCGATCGCGATTTTGTGTTAGAAGAGTGTCTTTCGCCCATCTCTTTCCGTTGCAAAAAAAAAGAGATAGTCGACCTTCCCCTGTTAATAACTAATTAACCATAAATAATACAACAACGAAAGATAACCTAACAGACGTAGAATTTAATTCTAAATCGACCTGCACCTGTCCCGATCCAGTCAGATATGTTTAAAAAAAGCCTTTGTTAATGCAAATTCGCAGAGTAAGGGGTACATATGTGTAGAATTTTACTTAAATGATATCGGGTCAAGATATGGCTAGGCAACCTAGTCGCGATCTATTAACCTACATGTTATCTTTTATATAAACTATTTCTTATCTGAATAACAGATGAGGGTATTAATTTCTTATGCCGGATCTTAGACTACTAGCCAAGCGGGTCAGCTACGTCTACGTCTCCCGATGCGATAGAGACATTGACGTCACACAGCTGTAACATGAAAGCGCCTCGTGTTGATATGTTCTTGATTAATTTTGAAGCCTATAGAGACCCTAGAAAATTCTTTTTTTTTTGCATTTCTCTCTAGAATTAATAGATCTTTCAGAAAATGTAATAAAAAAATGCTAAATGAGCCCATTGTCGTTTCATTAAGTATATAATCAATGTAAATGTGGTAAGTTTTACTGTTGATATGCGTTGGTCTTACTTCCAGTTTTAATATGTTGGGCGCGACTTTAATAAAAGTAATCTCATCTAATGTCCGTTTGATGTCATTGAACTTATTTTGGTTCTATTTTTAGTCTATTCCCAGAATTTTTTGAAAATGTTATCAACTTATCAGTATCAACTTACGTAATTGCAACTGACATCTATATTTCCATTACTAATTTAATTTAAATAATTTACTGTGAAAAGAACAATTTAGACAACTGAAAAAAGGCCATTTACTAGAGTTACTACTTTTTTTGAAATCAAGTGTATTTATAATCTCTGTCAAACAAAATTAACAGACCAGATTCTGGAGACGTTTATCTTTCAGTCCTATGTACCCGTCTGGCATAAAGCTGGAAAGTGTCGTATTTGATGTAAAATTTTCTGCTGAATACGAATCCGGAGGGCGTATAAAAATTGGGGATTGCCTTCAACCTCTAATCCGCGAATTTCCTCTTATTTCAGAAATCGTAAAAAATTGAAATATGAAGATATAACTTGCGCATTCTCCCACAAAAGATAAGCCAAAAAATCCATTCTTTTTTAAAATTATATCTCACAGTGTATTTAATGCAACAGTGTAATCAATACACATCTAATATTTATAGAAAAACCGAGCCCAACATATCAAAACTGGAAGTAAGGTTAAGGCATATCAACAGTAAAACTTACCACGTTTACATTGATTATATACTTAATGGAACGATAATTCAAAACAGCAGCATTGCTGCGACTGTCCCAATGGCATAAGAACGGTAAGATGCTGTTCACATATAGCCGCAGCCGTATATTACTTGTCTCATGCCCGATATCTTTCCCGCATAGTACGTCCAGCAGGATTTTTATCTAATATATTTACATCAGAAAATATTCACGTAGTTATTAATGAGGAAAACGACAAAGATTAATTATATTATAATAATTAATAATTTTCATCATAATAAATAATATTTTCTTGGACTTATTCTATACTGCACCTTTCTTATTTTTAACGTAAATAATAACTGTAGTTCAGAGCATTTACTTTATTTATTTAAATTACAAACACATAACTTGTTTGTACATTTATGAGCAAGTTTATATTAAAGAGAGATGTAAAGTAGTAAGTACTCCAGGGTGTGTGAACCATGGAAAAAAAAATAAGAATTTTTAATTTTTTTTAAATAGTAAATATAGTTGAAAAATTCTACAAAACATATATAATATAGAACAATGTATTATCTAACAAAGCGTTTTCGTTTTATTAGTTTAGCTGCAATAGTTTTTGAATAAAATAATTTTCAAAAATACCCGCTCTAACCTATATATGGTCAATTATCTCAAGAACGCAGAAAGATCAGAGGCTGAATGTGTGTCAATGGTAACTTTATTACTCACCAGTGTCATAACACAAGTTATTTTGAAAATACCTCTCTGGGGCCACTGACCCTATCTTATCCTGCTAGACCCTTTAAAAATTGTATAACTAATTTTAGCTACCTATTACTCTGATTCGCGTTGTTAGATCTCTGTAGGTGCAATTCTTAAAGCTTATGTACTTTGATGCTTCAAGGGGATTTACCTTAAAAATTAAATTCAACTCCTTTTCTGTACGAAAATTTAAAAAAAAATTTGCTCGAAAAACGTTAAACTTTTATAAGAAATTTATTTAGCCTACCTATGCAGCATACGTTTATAGTACGGCCTTAAGATAAGTAAATCTGATGATGAAAAAATTTTGGAATATATATATAAACTTATACTTTTCACGAAATATTGAAAAAATCAGGTTTTTTCAGTAAATCGACTTAATGTTGATTGTTTCTTAAACTTTTATCCTGTTTAATATATCGAAAACATATTAAAAATATTCACTTGGTACAGGGCCATGAGTCAAATTATAATGCCTCAATAATAGAAAGTAATAGAAACTAAAACATCTTCGCGGCAAGCAGTACGCATCACCTGCCCCGCACATTGTGTGTGTCCGCAGAGCATTGTAAAAGTAGTTTGGGCAGTTTTCCACAGATCATCTTGTAATGCTATGTACAATATCACGTTTTCTTGGCTTCTTTTTAAGTTTTTATTTGAACGTTTAAATAGTGTTTTTAATTGAATAGTGTTTTTAATTATTTTATTGCTTAAAATATCTAAAAATGCGTCTCAAGAACGGTGAAACTTTGCATAAGGGTAAATATGGTCATATAGGTTCCAAGCGACTTCAACTATGACCCAGTGAAAACTTTCTATCGATGTACCATGTACCAAACACCCTGTATATTACCAATGCCAAATTTCCTTGTGGTATCTTGAAAAACAAGGGGCGGGATGCTAGTGACTTCGCTGGCACCCGGTATATCATGTAGCTATTGAAAAAAAATGACTATAGCAAAGAAATAAAGTCCAAAAACAAAATAATTTCTCAACCACTCACTAAGGCCGCGAGAATCACTCAAGACACAAAACAAGTTTGTTCAAAACTTAGGTGTCTTATAAATGAAATTGTAATGATAATAAACAAAATAAACAATAAATATGCAAACAACAATATATTATAGTATGTATTTAATCTGTCAAAGTTTATAAATCAAAATAGGTAGAATCATATTCACGATAATATAGGCTGAAGCGTTACAATTTGTTAACTACTAAAACGTGAAAATGTTCAGAATCACTAAGCTCTCTGATTTTATAAGGTATGGAAGTAACGGCAACTCATATTACCACAGGTCTTAATCCTCCGCCCTACGCAACTAAATCGATAAAGATTTCGGATAGGCTCATTCTCAATCTGTATAATATTTCAACAAGCTACATATTAGTCAACCTTTGAAGTAGAACATGTCGATATCCATTTTAGACTGAGTAATTTAATTGTTATTTAATTTTCTTTGTCATCGTGCGCTCACGTCTCAATTTTCTTAAGAAATCTCAAGTGGATCATGCTCATTTGATATATTTTTTAATTTCTTCAGAAAGCAGGTCAAACAACTTTTGCGCGTGTTATTATTTGCCCATGTTTGTGCCATATTCAGCTTCTGTTAAGAGTATGCACAGGGTGGTGCAAATATGCCGAAACAGGAATTTCTGGCTAAAATATAAGTGTGATTAAAAAATAAGCTGAATAAAAGTTTTTGTAGGTCTGTTCAGTCTAATCATTTTCAACAGCTACCATATTTTTTGCGATATGCCGTCATCGGAAACTTTTAAAAATAGTAGCAGCGTCATCTTCATTTAATTGTTTTTTGTTTTTTTTTATATTTTATACGTCCCCAGTGGAATAAAATTTATAAATTACTAGCTGACCCAGCAAACGTTGTTTTGCCATACAAATTATAAATTTTTGTCCAAAAAATAAAAATAAAATTTCTGGATAGTGCCACCCTCATCACCTAGAGGTATAAACAATAGCCTACGACCTATTCTCAGACCTACCAAATATACACCAAAAATTTCATAAAAATCGGTCAAGCCGTTTCGAAGGAGTTCGATAACAAACACTGTGACGAGATTTTTATATATTAGATTTTACGTACTACTTTGCGAGTCACTTTAACATCTGGACACTTCTTATTAAAAACTTCTATTGCGTATTTATAAGAAACATTTCCGATTCCGAAGCATTTGAACAAGTAAAAGTAAAGTCATTATTCAATAATCAGTAATTAATTATTTTATAGAAAGTACAAAATGCGAATAAATATCTATTACACTGACATTGACATTAATCCATGGCACTGCTTGATGTAATCTCATCTGTCTATGAAAAACTTAGAAACAGATTTGAAAAATGTGTGCTAGTAGGAGGTCTACATGTGGAATAGTTCTGAACTTAGTTGAATAAAATGTTATTTTTTTGAAAATTGTTATTTCCTTATTTTGCAACTAAACTTCGTATAATTTGGTTTTTCTTCATGATTGAAAAAATTTGTGAAATAAAATTTTCAATAAAAATGTAAAAAAAGTATTTTGATTAAGACGATTTCATATTTTTTAATTTGTAGAATACCCTGTATAATAATATATCTTACGTTTGCAACTATCTATGACTTCCTAAGCCAATCAAATATTTGTATAAAGAATGACTTTTTCTCGGCAAATCAAAAATAAGAAAGAGTAGAAGAGTGCAGTACCCCATCCGGGGACACACTGTACATATTGGTGTTAGAAAAAATATTCTTTCTGCAGCAAAGTGTATATACAATAACATAAATTTTAATTTGGATATTTTCATTTGCAGTCGAACATGAAAAATTTGTCTAATCTAAATTTTAAACGTCAATGAACTCATATATTCACGATTTTCCCTGTTCACAAAACATTTGCAGATGATCTTATACCAACCATCGCAAAACTTCTGTTTTAATTCTACTAACTCACATCAATCCAGTTTTACTGTTCATCAGATTTAATATCTCGGCAGAAGCTAGATCCCACCACCCAGCATCGAAACAATTTTGCGATATCATTTAAATTTCACTACAATACAAAATTATGCTGTGAATCAACTTTTATATAATTGCAGGCAGTAAAATTTGCATCATATTTTGAAGTTGTATTTATTGTCTTTAAATAATTTAATAGACAGAAAATATCTCTTCTGAAATATACAATTTACAGTGTAAACTTATTTGTAGAAATTTGTTGAAACTTCATTTTGACTTAAATTTCCCAAAGGAGGGCAAAACGGTATAACCTTCGAATAAGAATTCAAGGAAATTTTACATATCTAAGTAATTGAAATTCAAATCACCTAGTTTTTCACGTAAATCGTACCAGAATAGAATGACGTTTGTATTTGTAACATATTTCTTGTTAGAGTAAACCAAGAGATGATTTTATAGATATTTAGCAAGATTTACTACAGCATAAAGCAAACGTACACATATTAAAATTAAATGAAGGAGCATGAAGTGTTCATGCCTGATTCTGGACGAGTATAAGGAAACAATCAATTATTTTCTTGTAACTAGTGATAGAAGAATTTTCTTTCATATTTAACTCAATATTATACAAGTAGATTATGTGATGTATCAGGATCAAATATTAGTCAAATATTTCTTGCAATCGACACAGTCCAAGATTTATTAAAACTGATTTGTTAGTAGAGTGAATAAAGATGAAAAATGTTCGTCATTATGGAAATACCTTCAACTTAAAGGATTTAATGTCAAATTTTCCTGCCCCAAAATTCCCGTGACATGCAATGATCTATCCAGAGCTGCATCTTCTGTAGCAGGCTCGGTAGGATGTAACGAGGCTAACTTTACTTCCAGTACAAGATCCTAAGACAATCCTTACCTCTACGTTAACTATTATTGAAAATTTGTGAATCATTAGAAGAACTATCAACACCATCGACCTCCTCCTCTTGGTCTGTAGATGACAGTTGTCACCGGAGCATGTTCCGCATGTTGCGTTACAAGAAAGTCCAACTTTTCGGCAGCTACAAGCTGCGCCGAATCCTTGTTTGCAATTACAAAATATCATTTTGAGTTCTTCCTGGGCAGGCATATTCAGAATTTTGATTAGTAGTAAAGATCCTTCATTATTAATCCATCCCCAATCAGTCGGACGAATATTTTTGTTCCCAATCCACATCTGGGTTTGTAAATAAACCCTCTTAATGTGCTCATTCAGAGCATCAACTGTCGGAATACGGGATGATAATTCCACAGCACTGTTTTAGTGATAGCCTTAATAAAGGATTCATCTCTGGAAAAATCATCTGCTGGAGAAACGCTGATAAGTCTTCGACATTGCTCAATTTTTTTAACTCTATCTGTTTAGCAGCTCCCTGCAGTAATATTGTGCAGTACCTACCGGCTTCTAAAATTTCCTCCAGCTCTGAAGTACTATTAGAAAATATCTCCACCTAATGTCTTAAATCGGGCCGATTTTCTATAGGATCGAAACAATTTTTTAAACAATTTACATGCTCCGAAAATTTCACCGAAAAAATGCGATTGGTTTTTTAACGATAACTTCCTTAAATTTTAAGCTATCCAATCGCTCCAAAGATCATCTTGCACGACATTTTAAGGACTATAAGGCTTGTAAAGTTGAACTTGCTTGAACCCTTCGTTTTTGAGATTTTTGAGTTTAAAGGGCTCGGGGAAGGCAGTCTCTCGCTCAAATGCAAACTTATAATAATCTCAATTAATTTTTATCCTAGAGAAATTTAAAAAAAATGAATAAAATTTTCAGTAAAAAGAGAACCTAAATTTTTGTATTCCAGCATTTTTTACGTATCATTTTTAGTTTTTGAATTATTGTGAAAAAATTAAAATTTTTTAAGAAATTTCAAAAATCATTTCAAATTTGAATCAATTTTTTTTTCAAATCTAGGCATGCCAAACCGATCAAACTTCTAGAATATATTGTTAATACTTGGATTACGTTCAATTTCAATTCTTGCGGTGAAGCCATTGGTTTCATGGCTGATTTCTCCGAGAAAACGAGATAACCATTTTATTCTCATCATAACTCCGTTAGTTTTATGTTAATGACTTTTATCAAATCTCATTTTAAAGGTCCTTTCAAGTACTTTTAAAAATGTCTTATATAGTTTCCTCCAAAAATTTTCCGTTTTTCCGTTATTTAACGTTGAAAGGTTCGAATTCAGTTTTCGACAAACAAAAAGTCACTTTCAACGAGTCATTACTCGGTTCGTATTCCATCTACAGAAATAACAAAAAACCAATCGATTTGCTATTTTATAAGCTTCATTTTTGCTTATAATAATTTTTTTGATAAAACGTGATGTTTTCGAGTTCGTGAAAAATGTTCTAAAACATGCATCTTTTAGATGAAAAATCAACATTTTCAATCACTAATAACTCAAAAAGTATTGACTCATCGAAAAAACTTTATAAAACATTTTTTGCTCAGAATCTATTCTTTTATCTATTTCTGCGGTTATTTTGAATGTAATAATTTCCACCCCCGACAAGGCATCCACACCCGGGGTAAAAGCGCACATCGCTACTATATAACGTTTGTTCCTTGAGCCATTCCCTAATTACTATCCAAATTTCCTGTCAATCGGTTTTATCCGAAAGAATTCTGAGCGAAAAACCTTCAAATGTGTGGGATACTTTTATTTCAACTTTTTGCAGTATTTACTTTCCGCGTGGTTTTCCCTCGTTTTCTCCTTTTCTTATTTTTGATTTTTTAAGAGAGTAATCAGTTATTTCTGTGTAACTAATGTAGAAGAATTTTCTTTAATATAGGACAAAATTATACAACTAGACTGTATCAGGATCAAATATTAGTCAAATATTTATTGCAATCGACACCATCCAAAAGCATTTATTACAGCTGATTAGTAATGTAATTATATGCCGTGTTTAGTATGTAATTTTTTCCCAAGCTTGCGCATCCTCAGTTGTTTACTTGTACAACTAATTGCTATAAATTGAGATGGTTTGTGTAAAGTAAACAGGCAACTCCCTAAATTGTTATTGTTTCCTTATACAAATTAGGTTGAAGGTGTGTTGATAGTAGATGAAAGTGTTTTCACAAGTTTGAGCTTGCTGAAAGATGCGGCGTACAGCATCCAACATCCTTGGGGATTGTGGTTATTATGGCTTGTATCCTGTTTCAGCAGTGATTATGTTTTGTGTACAGGCCGGGTATAAACGTTTGTCAACGATAACGTCATAGCCGTGCATAGAGAATAGCTTTACCTTTACGTTCACCGTTATTTATGGAAAATCGGTGAACTGAACTGAAAATCTGTTTGTTTCTTGCGATTTTCCAAAGCGAAATGGCACCTTACATGAAAACCTTTTTATATAAAAGAGAATTTCTGCACATATAAAATTTAAACATAAAAATTCAGTAAACCTATATGACATTTGGCATTAATTAATTTCGGTAAGGAAAAAATCACTGTTTCATGCAAATGTTATGGATACAAAATTTGGAATTAAATCAGGAATATTTTTATATTCATTAAATATTTTTATCAACATTTCTCGAATTTGCTCTCTCTCTCTCTCTCTCGTTCTGTTCTCTCATTTCCTTTTTCATTTATTTCTTTCTCTCTCTCTCTTTATTTTTCTATATCTCTCTATGTGTCTCTATAGATCAAATCAAATCAAATCAGATTTATTTCACTTTTTTGAAAGATACATATAGTATATACTAGATACATGTTTTGATGTACTCCTAAGTGTTACACCTGTGTGAGTACATGTGGTTGTGAGCGTTGTTTTCTTATTTTCCAATGTAAAAAAAACTATATGAACTATAAAATTTTGAGAAGAAAAGTTAAAATATGAAGATGAAAATAAACCTTAAATACATAAATATAAAAAAAAGTATGTGTTTAAAAAGGCCGTAGCCGGCTAGCTATGGGGAATCGGCCTTTGCATCGATTTGATTTATTTTCACCTCAAAGATTGCTTTTTACGCGAAATTGAGACATACTAAATATCAGCTTCTAATTGTTGATATTTACTGAGAAAAAAATATTTTTCGAATCTATAAAAAAAATTTTTCTCAGGAACTGCTGTTGCGAATTCCATGGGATTGAAATATGTTATAGAGGTATGAAATATCTACTTACGAGATTTTTTTTGTAATTGTCACTCTACAGGAAGTCTGGGAAATAATAGCGGAAATATTTTAAACATTTAAAAAATATCTTATACTCAGAGGGGAATTACCATTTTTTTGTCATATGTTCCTCATATATTCCCCTATAATATGATATCAAACTCAAAATTGTCTGAGTGGTATAACATAAATATTTATAAAAGTTTTAACTAACAAGCGTTCAACTGTAGTAATTATTTAATACACAAAAATACAATAAAAGTTTATTTTTAATAAACTAGCTTGAAAATGTATTAAGAACGGTATTGTTTAATCATTGTCACTGGCCTCTTCAATAGTAACAGGTGTATCATCATACTCAAATAGTTAGTTTCAGGAGGTCTTATTATTTTTGATAAATATCTTGCATAACATAAATAATATATGATCGCTGCCAAATGGGAGCAACACCCAACTGTTCTCATACCATTAAGACACTCGCAATTATGTCTTGGAATTCCAGAAACAGCAGAGCTATGTGGTTTATAGTCCAAAAAGCAACTATATTTTTCTTAAAATGTGACGTGATGGAACTTGACTTTTCAAATATTAGACTTGTCTTTAACAAAGTACATGTCTATAGAGCCTTCAGTTAAATTAGGATATTGCTTGTTGATATTAGTATGTACCCGAAAAATATTTGTAGTTTAGGGAAATAGAGGATTCAAAGTATTAATGCCAGCCTTGAAAGGACAACAAAAACAATTAACTGTCAAACAAGCGAATGCTTCTCAATTTGTAACCAAAACCCGTTGGGCAGTTGAGTTTGTACACGAAAGAATTAAAAATGTTTCAACTTCTGGACAACATTCTAGGTAATAAAATTCTGCTAGATTTGAAAAGGTATTACCGGACTGCATCGTTTTTGTTGAACAAATTCGGGCAAAAATTAGTGCCGGATGAAAAAAAATCTCTGCTGAAGTTCTTAATCGTATGATTGCACGAAGAAACGAAAAAAATACATTAGCAGCTGAAATAGAGCGTAGAGCGAAAGAGCTGGTTGCGTAAAGAACTACCTTTTCAAATACTGTCCTCAACCAAGCTACTGGATTTCCCTGAAATGACCGAAACTGAACTCCAGATATTCTTCACGGGTACTTACCAATATCGAAAAGCAATGACCTTTTTGGCTGAAATGATGAAGGAAGATGGCTCTATAGACATGCACTTTGTTAAAGACAAGTCTAATATTTTAAAAGTCCAAGTTTCATGGCGTCTCATTTCAAGAAAAACATACCGTTGCTTTTTGGACTATAACACACTGATGTTTCTGGAATTCTAAGACATAATTGCGAGTGTTCTAATGGTATGAGAACAGTTGGGTGTTGCTCCCATTTGGCAGCAATCATATATTATTTATGTTATGCAAGATATTTATCAAAAATAATAAGACCTCCTGAAACTAAACTATTTAAGTATGATGATACACCTGTTATTATTGAAGAAGACAGTGACAATGATTAAACAATACTGTTTTTAATACATTTTCAAGCTAATTTATTAAAAATAAACTTTTATTTTATTTTTGTATATTAAATAATTACTACAGTTGAACGCTTGTTAGTTAAAGCTTTTATAAATATTTATATGTTATACATCTCAGATAATTTTGAGTTTGATATCATATTATAGGGGAACATATGAGGAACACATGACAAAAAAATGGTAATTCTCCTCCGAGTATAAGATAGTTTTTTAAATGTTTAAAATATTTTCGCTATTATTTCCCAAACTTTCTGTATAGCGAAAATTACAAAAAAAATCTCGTAAGTAGATCTTTTGTACCTCTATAACATATTTCAATCCTATGTAATTCGCAACAGCGGTTCCTGAGAAAAATATTTTTTTTTAAATTCGAAAAATATTTTTGTCTCAGTAAATATCAACAATTAGAAGGTGATATTTAGCATGGCTCAATTTCGCTTAAAAAGCAACCTTCGAGATGAAAATCAATCAAATCGATGCAAAGGCCGATTCCCCATAGCTACCCGGCTACGGCCTTTGAATGAATTTTCTGTTATATATTTTGTAACTTTTTCCGAAAAGTGGCCTATGTCTTTTATTTACTTAAATTTATGGAGGAATATTATATTTACATTGATTTTGTGCCTTGCAATGTGGTTGTGTTGGACATCGGCTCTTAGTTGAGATTTATGTTTAAAGATGAATATAAATACAGACTTTGTGTATAGTAAATCAATATTGAAAGTAACTCCGTTGAGTATCGGTGGTTTTTATGCAACTTTAATGACATATTTTTGCGATATTCCTAAAGGTTGTAAATTCTTCACCCCATATCAAAATACCATATCCTTAAATAGATTCAGCCAAGTCATGGTACAGTGTCTTCAGAATGGTGTATGGAATAATGGTTCGTAAGCTACCGCATCCCAGGAAGTGTCCTCGATTAGAAGAAGAGTGTCATCAGCTCAAGCAATTATTTTACCACCAACGTTTAAATGAAGCAGTTCGTTGACATATATATTAAGCTAGTGGAAGCATTATACTCTTCGCCGATTTACTGAGCTTTTTATATAATTGTTACACATTCTATAGGATACTCTTCGCAGTTTTTTTGTAAATAATGTTAGTTTTTGGACATTCTAAATTTTGTTGTGAAAAAAAAATATATGAAAAAAAAATTTGAAAAAACGCGGGGATTCGAGCACAGGACCTTTGGACTGCCAGATCAATTCAATTCAATTCAATTCAAAACAAATTTATTATAAGTTTTAGTTTACAATAATGCGCCTCAATCGAGGCCCAATTTAGAGCCGACCACACCACCACGGCGCGCAACGTCGTGGTAGATGAGTGGTCGGGTGAAGAGGGCTCGGCTTTGGCTATAACAATAATTCACGAGGGTTGGTTAGGCCTCCTGTCTTGCATGAGAAAACTTACGCCTAACAATTTGGGTTATATAACTAAGAATAGTTTAAAAACACTTACAGCTACTTAAAACTAGATTTAAAAACTTGTGTTAAGGGCGCGCGCACAACACACGCGCACTTGTTTTTATGCAGTTTTGGTTGGTGACACAGGGAAAAACTCAATGAAAAAACCCGTTCGAACAAGTCACAGTCTTCATCCGGTGGTCTGCCCGCCTCCGGAAAGGTAGGGTGAAGGGGAGAGTGTGATTTTAAAAGTTGGGATTTGCTGGAGGTTATTGGTCTAAAGGGGATTTGGAAAGACAAAAAGGGACAAAAAGAACAAAAATGTAACAAAACAACAAAAAATGAATAAAGGGAATAGAGAGGGGTTTAAGGTAAAAGGTGGTGAAATTAGAGTAAAGGGTGGTGAAAGGGAAATTGTGGTATAGGATAGGTTTGGCTAGGGAAGTTGCCGAAAGATAGGCAACGCCTGGTATGGTAATGTGTGTTTTAGATCGAAAAGTATGGCATTATGCTGTCTGATTCGTGTGATGTCTCGGGTTAGCGGACTGTCGCCCAATTTGAATTGATAGAATTTTTGGGAGGATTCCCGGACGAAGTCCGCTAGTGGGGTTATGTCGTGGCAACGTGCTTAGAGGTCTCTGAGGGAGGTGTACCTGGCTGAGTCTGAAATGAGGCGCATAAATTTGTGTTCCAAGACTTTGAATTTGTTCATTGTCGTAGCCGGGATGCTGCACCACACCGGCGCCGCGTATGTGATGGCCGGCCTGATCACCATCGTGTACAACAGCTTTTTGTTCGTCCTGTTTAGTCCGCTACCCCGCGCCAGGAGCGGGTACAGACTCCTGGACATGGAGTAGACCTTACGTACCGTCTCGTTAATGTGTGTATTGAAAGTCAGCCGTCTGTCTAAGTTGACCCCCAAATATTTCACGCACCGCTTAATTGGAATTTGGCGGCCCCCTATCGAAAGTGGTGTGAGAATTCTGTTCTCGGTGAAGCGGCGCGTGAAAAGAATCGACTCCGATTTCTCGGCGTTGATCCGAATCTTCCACTTGTCGTAATACGCCGTGGCGCGGGACTGCCAGATAAAGCTTTAGCCATTGCACCATCAAGATAACTACAAAAATTGAATGTCTGTAGTAGATATCATTCGAGTATTATATTTCAATAAATTAGATATATTATTATGAAATATATATATTAGTAAAATGTATAAACAAAAAAAAATTATAGGAAATAAAATTTGGCAAGATTTCTATTTAAGTACAAGTGACCAAAATTAAGAAAATTTATATTTTTGATTTAAATGATTAATAACTTTTTATTTACTGATTGATTTTTTCTTTTCAAAAACAATAAGGTCCTTCTTCTAGCTAACGCTAACTTACTTTCCAAATTTCAATACAATCGGACTTTTCTTTCTTAAATTATCGTGCTTACAAGAAACGTGACGGATGGACGGACAGACGGACATTTTGAAAGTTGTTCAGAATTCGTTCACTAACATAATAATATGAACATTTTTTCTCTACGAGCGATATTTACTGATTTAGAAATGTGCCGATCAAATACAATATACTCTTCGTTTTTGCGAAGAGTATAATAACATAGGTCCGAGAATGTACACTTCTGTGCAATAAAATCCGGTTCACTTGAAAAATCAAGTAATCCAGTTTTTACTAATATTAAGTGATGTGAATCAGTCTTTTTGGAATTTAGATTTTTTATTATCATATAAGTTATAAAAAAGTGACATTGATTGTGAAATGTCATAAGTAAGGTATTTGGAAAAATGTTAATGATTTAATGATTTCGATGTATAACAAATGTTAAAATTGACGTTGAAAAATTGTGCCCGAGATAAGGCCAGATTCTGAAAGCTCAAAACATTAAAAAGTTGTTTTCTGCATGGCTGTTCTGCACGTGTCTGCCTAGCAGTATGAATAGGGCATCTGTCTTGTTGATAAATGAATGTGTTGTTTGGATATAATTGCTCCACCGAATGAAGCATAACGTTTACCAAAATATCCCTATTAACCTGTCCATTAAATCTGCCATTACCCATGATACGCCACGCTACACCAGGGCCATACACGCTTATCCATGCCCAAACATTAACAGAAAATCGCCCGGACCTGTTCCGCGGAGACAAGTAGCGTTGGTGAAACCTGGTATTTGCAGAACGGTACACCCGAATATGTCCGTCATTACAAGACTGAAGAACTTTTTCATCGGTAAACACAACATTGTTCCAAAACTCCAACGGGCGATAGACATAATTTAAACAAACCAGAATGGGGGCTTGCTTATGTTCTTCTGTTAATATGATCTTATTGGCACTTACACAGTTTTTTAATTCCGATTTTCCTATCATTCGGCGATTTTCCCTCAAATAGCGAGATTTGAACTTCTCGGTCGGCATGAACAGTCTTTTCACTTTATGATACCTTGCTCCTCCCACCTTTTCTTCACACTCATACATTACTTTTATTTGAGTGATAATGATTAGCAACTGCTCTGATAGACCATCCCTCTTCAATTTTAGAGAGAATTAGAATTTTTTCATGTTCAGTTAATTTCGGCATTTCAAACATATGACACTGACACTGACAAATAAATGAAGAATGATTTAATATAGCGAAAAATAGGTGTACGGGATTTTATTACACAGAAGTGTACCTTGTGGAATTCCAAATGGTATATGCTTAAAATTACTTTTTGTTTCACCTATTTTGACATACTGCTTTCGATCTGTTAAATAGCTCCTGAAGAAATTATTTGGTTCGCCTCGTATTCCATACCGTTCCAATTCATGAATTAATATATCAGGAGACACCGTATCAAAAGTTTTGGCTAAGTCTAAGATCTGTTTTTTGCAATTATCAATGGGATTATATAATGTTTTAGTTACCTCGAATATTGCATCCTCAGAACTAATATTTTCTCTTCAACCATATTGGTTGTTAGACAGTATTTTATTATAACGGAAGTAATTAGTTAAATTAGCTTTTATACATATTTCAAAAAGTTTTGCAATATTACTAATTACGGAAATAGGTCGGTAGTTGCTCACTATGATCCTCTCTCCGTTTTTATACAGTGTGTCCCACTTTTCATAAATCCACCCTAATATCTCAGTTATTGATAATGCGATTTTCTTCAAATTTGGGTGATAATTATATGTTGGAAAAATGAATTATTTGGCATAGTAAACATTTTCATTTTTCATTGGCGTGCGGTTTTAGGAGGTCGATTTTTCGGAAAAAGGATATTAGGGCTTATTTTAGACAAATTTTTCTATCATATTTGGATTTAGCATGTCCAAAAACATCTTAATCCATATTCTCCATGATTTCAAAAACGGATTATGGCAGAAACGAAAAAATAATTAATTTCTTAATATATCAGTTATTAATAATGCGATTTTCTTCAAACTTGGGTGGCAATTATATGTTGGAAAAATGAATTATTTGGCGTAGTAAAAAATTTCATTCTTCATTGGCGTGCGGTTTTAGGGGGTAAAATGGGGTAGGTTTCTTGGCAAAAGGATATTAGGGCTTATTTTAGACACATTTTTCTATCATATTTGGATTCAGCATGTCCAAAAACACCTTAATCCATATTCTTCATGATCTCAAAAACGGATTATGGCAGTAACGAAATATTAATTAATTTCTTAAAAAACACTTTTTAATTTTTTGCTATAACAAACCTAAAAACAATTTTTTTTTATAAATTCTGGTCTCTTCAACATAACCACCTTCCAATGATACCACACCGTTTGTCGTAAATGTTGCCTCGTCACTAAACATTATGCTCTTTAAAAAAATCTGTCGTTAAGATAGTTACCTTGCAACCATAGGCATTAATCAGAAGTGCTCTGAAAAACAAGTTTTTATTTGATATTTGGCGATTCATAAGAATTGTCAAAAGTTAAATAGTGTTAATTTATCAATCTTAATGATAATGGCAGAAAATCGGAGAGTAGTTCTTACAATTGAAGAAGAAGTTGAAATTATCCACTTAATTGGTGATAATGAAAGATCTACGCGTCAGGTTGCTCGAATATTTAATCAACGTCATCGTGATCAAGCACCAATTTGGCGCAAAACCATTGGTGACATCAACAAACTGTTTGGAAGAACCGGAGCCACTTTCAAGACAAGACGAAGAAGGTACAATTTAAATTTACGACAATAGCCAGACGACGAACGCATTTTAACAGAATTTCGGAACAATCCAAATGGTAGTATAAGGGCAGTTGCGAGAACACGAAATTTAGCCTTAAATAAAATATGGAGGTGTTTGAAACGCAGTAGGATTGGGGCATTTAAACCAAAATTTTTGCATACTCTCTTAGGTGATTTTGAACGGCGGTTTGAATTTTGCCTATGGTTGCAAAGTAACTATCTTAACGACGATTTTTTTTTAAAGAACATACTGTTTAGTGACGAGGCAACATTTACGACAAACGGTGTGGTATCTAGTCAAAATTGTATATATTGGGCAGCCAAAAATCCCAACTTTGTAATTAACTGTAAAAATCAAAACGTGTGGTGTGGCATGTTAAACGAACAAACTGTTGGCCCCTTTTTCCTGAATAACCTCAACGCAGAAAATTTTTTTACAAAATGATTTAGATGATTTTTTTATGGAAATGCCTTTAGCACAGAGAGAAAATGTATACTTTCAGTTAGATGATGCCCCGGCGCACAATTCTCTGATAGTTAGAAAATTTTTAAATGCAAATTTCCCTATGAAGTGGATAGGTCGAAATAGCCCTTTAGAACCGTGGTCCCATAGATCGCCTGATATTACCCTTTGTGACTTTTTTCTACGGGGGTACTTGAAAAATAAAGTGTACGCTACTCGGCCGCTTAACAGATAAGAGCTTTGCCATAGGATTAGGCAAGCGTGTCAAGAAATTACTCCCCAAACTTTAAGAAAAGTGATTGAACGGTTAAGAAGGGTTGTTGAAAAGTGTATTTTATTGGAAGGTGGTTATGTTGAAGAAACCAAAATTTTAAAAAAAGTTGTTTTTAGGTTTGTTATAGCAATTAAATAAAGTTATAAAAAATTAAAAAGAAATTAATTAATATTTCGTTTCTGCTATAATCCTTTTTTGAGATCATGGAGAATATGGATTAATATATGGTTTTTGGACATGCTCAATCCAAATATGATAGAAAAATTTGTCTAAAATAAGCCCTAATATCCTTTTGCCAAAAAACCTACCTTATTTTACCACCAAAAACCGCTCGCCAATGAAGAATGAAAATTTTGACTATGCCAAATAATTCACTTTTCCTACATGTAATTATCACCCAAATTTGAAGAAAATCGCATTATTAATAACTGATATATTAAGGTGTATTGATGAAAAGCGGGACAAACTGTATATTGGAGTTACCACTGAGAACTTTAATACAGATGGAAACTTGCCTTCTACAAAGCTCAAATTAATAATGTAACATAATGGTTTTGCAATTTCCGATTTTATCATTTTGAGTAATTTAATAGAAAGGCCTTCATATCCGGATGCACTGTTACTCTTTAGTTTCATTATATTTTTATTTACTTCCCCCTCTGTAGTTGGGTTGAGAAAAAAATTGTTATAAAAGTTTAAACGTCGGTGCTCTAGTTGTTTGTTAATATTAATTTTCCCTGCCATAGATTTTCGGACGTTCACGAAACAATTATTAAATGTTTTGCTTACGTCACCGTCATCTGTCATGTTTTTTCCATCTTGTTTAGTTACAACTTTATTACTATAATTATGTTCATTTGAATATTCTTTTTTTTTTTTTTCGAGAAGGGGAAACCCACACGGGCTGCCCATCCCATCTTGGAATGGGTCTGAGTATCAGCCTCTAACTGACTAAAACCCCTCTTAGGGGTCGTCTGCAAAGAATACTCCGACGGCAGTGCAGCCTCCTGGGCTTATTGTGCTTTCCCTATCTTGCTGTCTTAGTTTGCACTGTCCATTTTAATACTCCTGTATCACTGACAAGGTGATACAGGCCTGAAAATGGGCGAGTTATGATGGTCTCTGGGTCTGGTTGTGATTGCCCGTAGATATTATAACTCACTCTACCCATTTTTCCTGTACCGTTGACAGCAGGTCTGAGAAAATTGGCAGGGTGGTAGTTACCAGGTCCATTATCTTTCCCCGTTGATATTATATCCTGCAGTCCAGACCCTGCAGTCGTATAATATGCTTTGTCAGCAACGGCTTCGCTATGCGGCATTCCTCGCTGGACACCACTCCAGTCAAGTCCTCGTCGCGCGCGACGTCGCTCTACCTTAGTGCTCTGTTCGGCGACAGCCTCGCCACGCGGTGTCCCTTGATGGCCCATAACCCCGTCAAGTCCTCACCGCTAGCGACGTTGCTTCACTTCGCACCCCTGCATCATTAGTGAGAACCACTGTAGCCTCCTCGTTGTGATGCAGTTTTATCTGGAATGGACCTATTTTCCCATTCCTTCAACCTTTTGAAGGTTGCTCCTCCAGGCTATGCTTCTTGTCAGCAACAACCGCGCTATGCGGCATTCCTTGATGGTCCTCGCCGCTTGAGACGTTGCTTCACTTCGCACCCTTGCATCACTTTAGTAAGGATGTAGGTTTATCTGCACCTTCAGCTGGAATGGGCCTATTTTTTTTCCCTGTCCTTCCTGAGAGTTACCCTCCCCTGGCTCGGGAACCCAGACAAGAGACTCGGGCGCTTTGGAAGGTCCTTGGTGTTGACCGAAGTCAGCTCCTTCACCTCCCGCACTACGCTTGTGGGCTTTGTGATGGGAGGGGGGTCTGCACAGGACACGCTGAGGAACCCCCTCCCTCCCCACGAGTAAGGGGAAAGGATGGTTGCCACGCACTGAGCCCCTTGCATACATGGAAGGCATTTATACAACGGGGTGCGCCCCGAATATTCTTTTACTATATTCTAGATTTTTTACATCATTTTTGTTTTCCATAATTTTATCGTAGTAATATTCTTTTTTTGCTTATTTTTTAAGATAGTTTTATTTCTAATTTCTTTATATTTTTTTCGAATTTTATGTCCTTATTGAGTTCTTGTTTCATTTTATCCCTGTTCCTAATTGACAGAACTCGCCCTTTGATAATCCATGATTTAATTTTTCACTGATTAGATGTTATTTTTGCATTTCTTGATGATATTTCAATATTTTTGTATAATATATTTAACAAATTCTCGTAAGCTGTGTCAACGTCCTTAATTTCAAATATATCCTGCTAGGTTTTTTCTTTAATTCATAATTATTTACTTGTGCTGCAAGACCATCATTTTGGTTATAGCATCCATCAGATAGAGAGATGTCTTTATTTCACCACTTATACATCCGCCACTTAAAAGTCCCCGGACTTGTGACTTTCGTATTTTTTAAGCGACGACCATGCTGGGCACATCAAATTGTAGATATTTTTTAAGGCATTTAAACACGTGTACAGAGTGATTTAACAAAACATTTTTTGAAAAAATTGTTTAGAAAGAAAACTTAATTTCCATGAATATTTTTTTACCTCATCCTATACATGAACTGCGTTAATGTTTTCTTACAAAAATTTTAAATTACTCTGTATGCATGTTTAAAGGCTTTAAAAATGTCTACAATTTGATGTGCCCAACATGGCTATCGCTTCAAAAATAAAAAAGTTACAAGCCCGGGGACTTTTAAGTGGCGGACCCTGTATATACATATATACAAAATTGAACATTTGCAGCAAGTCAGAAAAGCAGCTGGTAAGCAGTAAATTTATAAAATTCCATAAATTTAAACGGCACAAAAACAAATACAACATACATTTCACACTGTCGTACTGCCGCATGTCGTGCGCAAAAAAAATAGGATAAGTCTTATAACGAATTTTTGCTAAAATCTAGTTGAGTACATTATAGCGACTATAGCGACTCACTCACTGGAAATCGAGAAGTTCCAAAAGCGAGAAGTTTCCATGGAGTCGCTAAGAAACAAAAAGGAAAACTCGATCCATAATGGAGAAGTTTCCATGGAGTCGCTAAGAAAAATAAAAAACATTCGATATAAAAATAATATATCAATATACTAAAAATACCCAAATCACATAAAATATGAACATGTATTAAAAACAAATATACGTATATTAACTTCGATTTTAATTTTATTTATAACGATAACGCTATAAATTTGGTGACCCCGACGTGATCATTTTATGTCCAACGTGATAAATATATGCCAGAAGTGAAAATTTTATGTCCAACGTCATAAATATATGCCAGAAGTGAAAATTTTATGTCCAACGTGATAAATATATACAAGAAGAGATTCAATATATCAACTACCGTTATAAATTGACCATTTTATGAAGAGAAGAATTTTCCCGATGAATTTTGAATAGAGGTTCCAAATTTGAATAGATGTTCCTATAATTTATGGTAATTTCCTAATTCAATCAACTGAAGTTGTACATTACAAGTACTGTCATCTGTCGGTGAGTGAGTTAAAGTACATTCCCTTTTTTATCTGAGAGAGTAGTCAATCAATCAATCAATCACAATCGATTAGTTATGCCAAGACAACCTTCAGACGAGGATTTTCCTCAAACCCATTATGTCACATCTGTCAAACTACCCCCATTCTGGAAATCAAAACCAGAAATTTGGTTTACCCAGATCGAATCACAGTTTTCTGTTGCAAAAATTGTCAATGACAAGAAAAAGTATGATCAGGTTATAGCTAATTTGCCATTAGATGTGATAGATAATATATACGATATAATATCTAATCCCCCGGAAACGGATCTCTATATAAATTTAAAGAAAGTTTTAATTTCACGTTTATCATCGAGTGAGGAAAAACGTCTGAATGATCTGTTATCAGGTTCCCAAATGGGCGATCTGAAACCTGCAGATTTCTATAGATCCATGCTGAATATGGTTGGAGGATTCAGCATGGTTAGTCAAGATTTATTGATAAAGCTATGGAAAAGACGTTTGCCTCAAACAGTATATATTGCCATTACAGCTTCAAGGAAAACAGACACAAAAGAGATTCTAGATATTGCGGATCGGATCTGGGAGTCCTGTCAAAATTCAATGGTTGCATCGTACTCCAAAAATCCTCTTGACTCTGAGTCAACCCTGTTATCAGATTTAACTACCACTATCAAAAAATTTTCAATCACTTTCCATGATTCAATTAATCAAGTATTACAAAAACAAATAGCGACTATAGCGACTCACTCACTTCCAAAAGCGAGAAGTTTCCATTGAGTCGCTAAGAAACAAAAAGGAAAACTCGATCCATAATGGAGAAGTTTCCATGGAGTCGCTAAGAAAAATAAAAACATTCGATATAAAAATATAATATCAATATACTTAAAAATACTCAAATCACATAAAATATGAACATGTATTAAAAACTAATATACGTATATTAACTTCGATTTTAATTTTATTTATAGCGATAACGCTATAACATCTAACTTTAATTTTTGTGACATTGTCAGTTATTTGTCAACGTACATATTACATATTCAAATAGAGACAGATTTAAATAAGAAAAAAATAGTTGTCCTATTTTTTTTTGCTCACGACAGTAAAAAAATATAAGTACAAAGGAAAAAACCGATGCCCAAGGAATCACTACTTCCACATACAGATTTTCTATCCAAGTCTCTCCCAACAGAAAAAAAAATGATACTATATTTGCACTACACTATGTGGGAATAATTGTTTATTGAACTTTAATAATATATTTGAAATCGTCGACCCCAAAAACCCATAAAGAATTGATTGGCATCTTCTTCTTTAAGAAACATTTTTTTAAAGGAAAGATTCGATTTATTAAAATATTAAATCTATTCACCAAAAGCTCGGACAAATACTCACTATTAATATTACTACTATAAAAGACGTTCCAGTCTGTGTCAAGCAATTGGTTTTTAAGCTTTACTAAACCATGATCAGTAAATCTCCAGCGAAAAAACGACATACCTATTTTCTATCTGTCCCTTCACTTTCTATCTCCATCTCCCTTTATATCTTTATTTCATTTCATATCTAGGCAGATTTTCTGAGCGATAGTATATTGTAGGATCCCCAGCATAAATGGAAATTTGACTAATCCTTGATATGAGAATGAAATCTTCTAATAACATGCATTGTTCAAAACGATGACAATTTAAATGAAAACATTTACCAACTTAACCTGTGCTACACAGGTTTTTGATAGATTAGACCATTGTATCAAGTGGTATCGTGCGGTAAAACTTACGGTAATATAAAAATTATTTTCTCATAAAAATTACTAAGATAGCTAATTATACTCGTAATTATATTAAACTACTTTTATTTTTATTTTATTTTGATACCTATGAAAAATGTTTGAAAAAGTCGAATTAGGCAGATTTATCCAGAAATTGGATATAAATTTTAATTCTAAACAACTTTTCTTAGTGGCGGTTTTTTATATCATTAAAATTGAACATAGTCTACTCTTACATAATTTTCAATTTTTTTAATTTTCTGAACACTTTGTACATGACATGTTGTAACGGTCATTTTTATTTTCAGGCATAAAAGCCCTTAAATTACATTATTTCGTATTTTCCGTACATAAATTACCTATTTTGTTACCTCTTAAAAAATAAATTATCGCCGCTACTGTAAGGTTCTAGAAGGTAACGTAACCGTCACCTAGTTCTCGGCTTTACTGTTAAAGATTTGAAAATAATGCATTTCCTCCAATGAGAAACCATAGTTTAAATTCGCGGGTTTAAGGAGTGAGGTATTTCGACTACTAGTGGGGGAAGAGATAAATACCGAGCCGAGCGGTAGCCATGACACTTCCACGGCCGCTTTAAGCGTGCCCACAGTCATCACTCATCAAAAATTTGACTTGAATTACGACGAGAAGAATAATCGTCCTAGTGTTAGAGGGTTGAGACTTTATAAATCCTGATTTTATTACCTATCTTTATGATTTGTTTAGTACAATTAACCATTTCCCGTTAATGGGAGTTCATTAAATGGTTATGTTTGTTTTTTTAAGAGTGTAATCTAAAAATATTCTTTTGTGTGTACAATTGTACGTAAAGATAGTGTTTTAATGCTGTTCTGAGTCTACTTACACTGTAGTGCTCAATTCTGGAGGTGTGCTGTGTTTAGAGGAAAGTGTATTCCATTTGACAGTCAACATCAATGTAAGTAATCAAACTATTCTATATTTCAAAGGCAATCATCGCAAAAACTAACTCTTAAGTGCTAAGTGCGGCATTTCGAGATCGCGAGTGCCTAGTCCCGTTTAAAAAGACTGATAATGAAATTTCTCATTTAATAGTTATAAAACATTTTCTATGTTTCGTACCTTTTGTTTTTATATGTGCCTTGTAGCATGAAATGCTACATTTCATTTGTTATGTTATTTAACTTTAGTTACATATAGAGATTTGTTTTGATTCCTATAAAAATTACAATTTGTTTATTAGTATGATGTCATTTTACCTTTCTACTTAAGGACAAATCGTTGGCCAACTATTCATATATATTAATAATTTAGTTATCTATATATTTTGCAATATTATTTTGTGTATTGTGGCCTTTTGGCCGACAAAAGAGTTTCTTTTTATGTTACCGTATCTATGATTTATTGTGAGTACCTATTTTATAAATGTCTGTCTCTCTGTACAATTTTTTTTGCTCTGTTTGATTTTTGTGATCATACTCCAAGCACAAATTTTATTTGCTCACCCCTGATTTGTCAATTGCTCTACCATGTCTTTTTGCTTCATAATAAATTTGTTATTGTTAATTAGATATGTTTTATTTCAACAGCCATAAAAATATAGTTTTTTAAAAATAGCCGGGCTTTGCTATTTGACATTTTTTTAAAGATTTATAATTTGCCCTCAAGAAAATAACTAACGTTATAATGTGAACTTACTCCATGGCGATCATATTTTTAACAAAAACAAAACTTTTTATGAAGAATAAATTTCCCGCGTAAAATGAGGAATAAAAAAGTTTATCCTCTTACCCACTCTATCTATGGACACCCTGTATACTCTATGTCAGTTTACATCTATCTGTCTGTATATGCCTATCCTGTAATTGAAATGTATGTAAATTCTGTTGGGTTTGTAAAATAAAATAAAAATAAAATACAATAAAACAACCACAATAAAATTCATTAATAAAAAGGCGAAAATTAGTTGAGCATCATTTTTTTTATTAATGCCAAATTTTTATATTCGACAAATTGCCATGTATTACTGGCGTCAAGAATATGTGAGGCTTGTGTAAAGTCTGATGCAAAGTTGCAGACAATACTTGCATGAAAATAAAAGGCTTAATTTTAATTTAAAAAAATTAATTTCTGTTTTCAAATTTAGAAAATCTGTCAATTTTGTACACTAGCCCCGCCGATGAAGGTATTTACCTACAAAAACTTGCGAAATGAATAATTTTTTTTAAGGAGTTCGTGAAAGTGTATAGAACAATATCCTGAAAAATGTACATTTCGCTCGGATGCAGAACATAAAAAAAAAAGTGAAAAATAGTAGATTGTAATACAAGTGTGGCAAGGGCTTCAATGCAAAACGATGTATGAAAGTAGGAACACGAGCGCAGCGAGTGTTCCTATCATACGAGTTTTGCAATGAAGCTTGCCACATGTGTGTTACATACTATTTTTTCTACGGTTGTGAAGTTATTTCCATTTTTTAGTCTTTCCAAAATTTTAAATTTGCTGCCTGTCAGATTTTATTTAAAGTGATATTTTCCGCAGTCATTCTGAAGTTAGAAAATTTGACTTTGTAATTGCAATTCATGTGTAATTATTGTACATTTATAGAATTTAATTGTTATTACCAGTAAGTAATATAAAATTCTTTAAGGTAAACACACTATTTTATTCCGGTGTGTGAAAATGTAATCAAGGCGTGTGGCAAATTCTTTGCCGCACCGCGTGCGGCAAAGTCATATTTTCTGCAGTCATTTTGAAGTTAGAGAATTTGAATTTCAGCACAATCGTAGAAAAAAATGTTTTTTCATCCATTTTTTCAAAATTTTGAAATTAAGTCAAGCTAGGAAAAAATAAAAAATATAGATGGATAGTTCACATATTTATGAATAAATAATGTCCTAACAAAATTTATCGCTAAAGCCACGGTTTTCCCGGGGAAAAATAGTCAAGTGTAACGTTAAAACTCGGAGCGAGATCCATGCGTGCGCGCGCTTGCATACGCATTACTGTGACACCGCCGCACTGAATTACATATCATTAAATCAGAATTTGTTTAATCTGTATGAGTTTTGGTTCATTTAAAATATGGAAACGGTAGCTTTGTGATGCTTTTTTGTTTTAAACAATAAAAGCAAAGGATGGATGGGAAAAATATACTTATAGATATTATCACGCCCGAACTCAATCGTCGCAATAAAAAATATAGGAAAAAATAAAAACCCTTCAAAAAAATTCTTTCTTCATTGAGAAGTGTTGAAAAGTATGTACACTTCATGATTATTAAGGTTTATTAAGTTGGAGTAACGTGGATTCACAAAAAAGTACATCTCAAATAATTTAAATTTCCTTACTTGATGATTTTCTTGATAAATAAATATATATATATATTGGAGGCTGTAACTTGCAGAGAACTTGACCCATTGGAAAAAATAAAATATCACTATTTTGGAAATAATTTATACTTTTCGAATGTTCAAACACAAATTCGTTTTCTTGTATGCATTTTTTCGAAAATATGATCAATCAGATCATGATAAGAAATTGCGATTTTCACGATGAAAATATTATATCTTTGACTGTTTTGAATATAAATTCTGGAACTTTTCCAATACATTAACAAATGTATAAGGAATCCATTGGATACAGCTGAAATATGGATAGGTGTACCTGTAATAAATGCAATACAGTAAAGACACGTAAAAATTCATGCGAGCTGTTCAGCGGCTATATGTGGTGTCTGTATATGCGTTCATAATTATATATTGTCCCACCATACTCACTATTTATCCTCATATTCAGTAAGAAAAATGTTAAAAATGTTTAATCAGAAAGAGAAAAAAGCTTTATTTTACTCGTTAGAACAGCTAAGAATTTTTAGAGGTTCATAGTATGCATTTAACCGTGCACTTGGCCGCGCAGGGTGACAAAGTTATTTCACAATTTTTTTTCAGGAATACCGTGGCTTTTGCGATAAATTTTATTACAACATTTTTTGTTTAGAAACACGTAGTCTATCCACCTGTATTTTTTATTTTTTCCTACTCTAACTTAATTTCAAAATTTTGAAAAAATGGGTGAAAAAAAATTTTTTTTTCATATTTTTTTATGTTCTGCATCCGAGCGGAATGTAAACTTTTCAGGATATTATTCTGTACACTTTCACGAACTCGTTGAAAAGAAAATTATTCATTTTGCAAGTTTTTGTAGGTTTTACTGTAAAATGCTCTCTGTCGTCTGGGCTAAACATCAACATGTAATAAGAAGAGTCTCACACAAGTGTACCGACCATCGTCATTTATTTTGTGCTTAAGATAGAAGCCCTAAAACTGTGTAATAGGATTTCATAATGATGTAACAAACACTCGAAGGACTTACATCTATGAGTCCTGTGCGTCCTTGTTGCTAT
The DNA here is from genome assembly GCA_936432065.2 of Rutpela maculata. NCBI lineage: Eukaryota > Metazoa > Arthropoda > Insecta > Coleoptera > Cerambycidae > Rutpela > Rutpela maculata. Next base: position 61,865,295 of record OW386289.2, read on the forward strand.
TAATTTCCTTTGGTGTATCCTTAAACCGGCGAGCGATTGATTAGAGTCTGTTGTTCAAGGCAACTTGGAACATCATTTTGTGTCGATGCCACAGTCAATTTATTGGATCTTGAAGGAAACCCTTAGTGACGGGGTTTATAATTCTAGAAGACTCTTTAATTTGTAATCTGAAAATGCAGAATAACGAAGCTTATCAACGAAGTATAATTAATTAACTGTCGTTATATGATCGGAACAATACTGTACTTAATATTTATAAAGAAATTATCTGAAGAAATGTTCGAGGTTTGCTTAGTCATTATATTCTCTTGGCAATTAAAGTTATGATTTTCAAAGCAAAGCAAGTACCTGGTAGTTAATAGTAGAAGTGGATGAGGGTCTAAAAATAGCAAAACCACGGAACTCGGCCTGCAGGAATAAAATCGTCAGAAATCTTTTCCAACGTGTTTCCTATACTAAAAAGTCTATGTGTACAGAGTGCGCCAAATTAGATGGGATTTGGGACTTTCTCTAAAATTATGGTAGATAGACAAAAACCAATGTATGTGTCCTGAGTTCGATTTTCGAGAAACAAACAATGGCGTAAACCGCGATTGTCTGTCTTTTTCGACTACCGAGCTACAGAGCGTTCTTTTAAAATTGGCATTTTTGGATGACCTCTGTATCTCAATTACCAAGTGTCGAATTGAAAATCAAGTAACATATTCTTAAGTCACGTTTTTTAGTAGAATCCGTTGCTGATAAGAAAAAAATTATGCATGCCTCAGTTTTCGAGATATAGACATAACTTGTCTTTTTTTAAGTGGAACATGTAAATGTAAATTATTTCACTATTCGATCACAACTTAAATTAGCTATCCAACTATATTTCATATGTCATATTAATCTCTAGAAAAAGTGGTTAATTTTCGAAAAATTTAACGTATTTGTGAGGAGGCCTTGGAAAACTATTGACAACAACAACACTTCTTTTAATATAAAATAAGTTTGCTAAAAATAGGAAAAACTAAACTACAATAAATGTTCGAATTGTCTTCCATTCACATCTATACATTTTTGACACCTTCTCCTTACAGCATATGTTGCATTTCCAGTCATGACAGGAGTTATTGTCCGAAACGCAGCTAATGTTTTGTTTTTCAATTCTTCTCTATGTTATTAGAATGTTCTCTATATATAATATTTTTTAAATAACCTCATTGGTAAAATATGCCGGGGCGCTGAACCTCTTGCAGTTCAATGGAAATGCACAGATTTTCCTAGGAAATGGTATCTATATACAAGAATGGATAGAAGACAGAACGTAGGAACGAAAGATCATATGGTAGGCACAGAAACGGGGGAACGAGTCAGGGGCGTTAAAGTGTGGGGTGAAATACAGAAGAAATGATAACACATACACGAGAAGAGGCATACCACAGCAACAGTGGAGGAAAAAGAGAAAGCAAAAAATAAACGAAAACAAGTACCGGACTATATACAAAATAACATAGATTATTCCACCCCGTACCACTCCTATACCATGCGTCATGTGGCTCTCGCTGCTGACAACAAGCACGACCCAAATCCAACTCAGCATTGGAAACCGAGGAATCAGAAGACTCAGAAAAAGAAGGCGAACCAAAAACACAAAAAAAGGAGCTTAGACGCTCCCTCGCGATACAACGCGGTAACGCATCTCACAAATACCTACACCTCCCATCCCACATTCCTTTACCGTGCGCCATGTGGCACTCGCTGCTGGTAACAAGCATGACCCTAGTCCAACCCAGCATGGACGTAGCAGGCCCAGCTCTATAATCCTTGGGAGTGGCAGAAATGCCTACCGCACGCTGGTAAATCAATCAATCAAACAATCAATCAAACAGCAAACTAAAAATAGGGAGACCATGTTACACGTGGAAAACAACAATCGAGAGGATCATGAACAAACCGAGAAAGGACCAAACATACCGGGAAAGAAAAGCGAGGGGAAGATGAATTTCCACAAAGAAATCGGAGCGATATATACTCTACCAGAATCAGAAACGGAGGAATCAGAAGTCTCAGAAGAAGAAGAAGGCTTATAGAAGCAGAAGTACAAAAATAGGAGCACAAACAGCAGCGACACAACGCGGCAACATATCTCACAAAAAGACCCAGAATAGGCAGAAGTCCAGAACCAAAAATACAAAAAAAAAGGAGCTTAAACGCTCCCTCACGACACAATGCGGTAACGCATCTCCCATCCCACATTCCTTTACCATGTGCCATGTGGCTCTCGCTGCTGGCAACAAGCATGACCTTAGTCCAACCCAGCGTGGACATAGCAGGCCCAGCTGTATAACCTGGGAGTGGCAGCAATGCCTACCGCACGCGGGTAAATCAATCAATCAATCAACCCCAAAGCCAAAAGTCGGCAGGGGTTATATTGGGAGATCTAGCTGGCCACAAAATAGGACCATTATTTCTTAAAAATTAAACAGTATCTAAACTACTTTGTTGTTTATTAATGTCCAGTTAGCCAAATTAATTATTAGTTATCAATTTAGTTAATTTAGCTAACTAGACTAGCCTGATAAATTCGTTCTGAGTGATATATAGATACTTATTCAATCCTCCTTAAATTGAGCATTTAAATAATTTCGTGGTACATTTGACGTATGACCTGGGGCGCCATCGTGTTGGTAAATTAATCTTTGAAATTGTCTTACAGGCATATCGTCTACAAAGAGCTGTATTTCTTGTCGTACAATATTAATAAAATCTTCGGTATTCAAATTACCGTAAAAAAAATGGGGGCCTATTATTTGGTATCCACTAAAATCACATCATACACCAAATCCAAATCGTCCTTAACGATTAAGTGTAGCGGTTACGTGCGGATTTTCATGAGCCCATTGCTGGTTATTATGCAGATTAAAAATTCCAGCACTGCTTATATGGGCCTCGTCTGTCAATATAATTGTTCCTTCAAATCCTGCACTGACGCAAAAACCGCTATTTGCACTGACGAAAAAATCGCTGGCAAAAATCGAGAACTCTTTGAAAGTCATTTGGGTATGGATGGTAATTAATCCTAATTTTGAAGAGTTTGAATTTGTTTTTTTGTAAGCAACGCAACGCAGTTGTTTTTAGGATTCCTAAATTTTCCTGTATTTCGCTAGATGATATATTAGGATTTTCTCTTACAGTTTCTAAAACAATATTTTCTACAGCTTCTCTACCCGCTTTATTATACAGGGTGTCCCGGCACTATGGGGCAATATTTCGGGAACGTATAGTTTGGGTAAAAATAGCACTAAAAGTATCTATAACTTTTTTTCTTAGGGCGCCCCCCTACGGAGATATTACCATTTAAAGGTTACATATTCAAGAAGGTATTTTGCCTATTACTTCCAAACTGTTCTATCGATTTTAATAAAATTTAGACTGTGTACATCTTAAATGAGTATATTTATTCCAGATATACGGCGCTCTTTGTATATTGTCTAGGAAGCCAGGGATGCCAGGGGTGCTTTTTACCCCTAAATTTTGACATGAATTAATTTTTGAAAATTAACACATTTTTAAATTCCTTAAACAATTTTCTAAAAAAAGATATTCTTGTTTGACATCGAAAAAAACGATCCGTTTTTGAGAAAAAATAATTTTACTGATAAGGGACAAAGACTGACATTTCGTCAACACAACTACATACAACAACTACAATACACACATACTACAATAACTATATAACTAAAATAGATGTTCGATGTGAGCACCCTGTACAAGAATACATTCTCGTAAGAGAAATAAGTTGGATCGCTGAACCTGAAACAGCATTCCATGGTTGTTCCGAATGGTTTCACGTTGGGTAGTGATTCTTTGTAAAATCTCTTCCCTTGTTTGTACCGGTGTTTTATACACCGATGACCCCAAAAGAAAAAATCTAATCAGTTTAGATCAGGAGAACAAGGAGGCCACGGTACTGAACCTCCTCGACCAATCCAACGGTGAGGAAATTTTTGATCTAAATATTCCCTGACTGTGATGCTGAAATGAGGAGGAGCTCCATCATCCATGCACGTCATGTTTCTTATAGTTGCTAATGGCACATCTTCCAATAAACCATCTAGATTTTCTTGTAGAAACTTTAAGTAATTTTCCCCATTTAACTGATTTTCCAAAACAAATGGCCCTATTAAATTATTTCCAATTATTCCTGCCAAGACGTTAATTTGGAATTGTGGTGATGAGTTTGAATAATTGCATGAGGATTTTCATCGTTCCAACTATTTGTGAGAATTGTGAGAATTTATTACACCATCCCTGCGAAATCCTGCTTCATCCGTGAACAAAACACTACCAATAAACTTGCGGTCTTCCTGTTGCTTTTGCAGGAACCAATTAGCATATTGAACTCGAGCAGAGTAGTCGTCCGGGGACATTGCATGAACTTTCTGGACGTGGAAAGGATAGAAAAGCTGTTCTTTCAAAATTCTGTGAACCACCGACTTCGAAATGTTAAGTTGCGCTTCCTAACGCTTATTGGTGAGTCTTTGGCAACAGCATCTAATACAGCTTCTTCTAGTACAACTGTACGAATAGTTCTAAGACTACTTTCACCTCCTCGTTTCGGATCCACGCTCCCTAAAATTGAATAGGATTATTTTTTTAAATAGTTATTTATTCTTTAATTTTTATTATTTTGTTTTTTATTGCTAAGATGGATATCTACCTGTTGCTCGTACTCGACAGTTTACACGTTCAAAAGTTTTCCTGTTTGGAATAACTCTGTTAGGAAAGTATTCCCCATAAAGCCGTCTGGCTTCCGAAACATTACCGGCGGCAAGTCTGTATATTAAGTTGCATGTCGGCATATTCACCAGATGAAAAATTTGCCATGTCAATAAACTACTATCACAGAACTACTTACAACTTACTTATTACTTGCTACTCAAATTTGACCTTTAAATTTATTCAATTGTTTTCTGACAGGTATCATGTGGTAGTTTATATTACTAGTATTCCTTAGCCCCTTATCAGTAAAATCATTTTTTCTCAAAAACGGACCGCTTTATCGAAGTCAAATAAGAATCTTTTTTTATAAAATTGTTTAAGGAATTTAAAAATGTGACCTTAATTTTCAAAAATTAATTTATGTCAAAATTCTGGGTGAAAAGCATTAGGCTTCCTAGATAAGATACGAAGGGCGCCATATTTCTGGAATAAAGATACTCATTTAATATATACACAGTCCAAATTTTATTAAAATCGATGGAACGGTTTGGAAGTAATAGGCAAAAAACCTTCTTGAATATGTAACCTTTAAAGGGTAATATCTCCGTAGGGGGGACGCCCTAAGAAAAAAAGTTATAGATACTTTTAGTGTTATTTTGACCCAAACTATACGTTCCCGAAGTATTGCCCCATAGTGCCAGGACACGTTGTATATTTTTCCTCGATGTTTTACAAATGATCCAAACTCTTTTAAATTTTGTTGTACCCTTTTGAATATTCTTATGTCTGGCTGTCTCTTTTCTGGATATTTGAAAATATTGTTTAGGCGGCACTTTTGGCACAAAATTTTAACTTATCTATTAAAATCAAGCCCGGAAGCTAAATAGTCTTCTCCGCATTGTATAAAACACTTAATTATTTCAATATCTTTCACCATTACTAAATTGAACCATTTTTAACAGTGTTCACTCACAATTAACTCACAAATTAGTTTTTGATATTTCAATCAAATTTCGATTCGACACTAATTGAGATATCCAAAAATACCAATTTTCCAAAAACGCTCTGTAGCTCGGTAGTCAAAAAAGATAGACGATCGCGGTTTGCTTCATTGTTTGTTTCTCGAAAATCTAGCTCAGGATACCTATAGTGGTTTTTGTCTATCTGCCATAGTTTTAGAGAAAACCCCAAATCCCATCTAATTTGGTCCACTCTGTACAGTAAGTACTTCTAGTTGAAATTGTGTAAATTAAGCAAGAACCTATTCCGATATACCAATTTATAGGACATTATTATTATGAATAATAATATGTACCAGTGAGTGAATATCTAAAAAAAAAGTAAGAGAACAACAGCATGAATTTATTAAAATCATAGAAGCAACAAAGCTGCCGACGTCGTGTTATTGTACATGTTCTTTGTTTAACAGAAATATTATCACGACTTTTATTATTTTGTAACACTATAATATTTTTAATTAAACTCGAAGGCCGGGAAACATAATATCTAGGCCGCAGACTGTAACACAAACTGCATTTCCATTAGTCCCTCCCCGTCGAATCAAAATACTATAATATGCAGTGAGCCGTCTGCGATATTAATTTCTAGTTCCTGTGCAAATATTTTTCTCCGGCTGTTCGACGGGTTAGACAAGACAGGAAATGGTGTTAAGTCAGAGATGTATAGTCGAAGAGCAAAATCTCTAAATTCTACACATACCAAGCAACTCTCGAACATACAAAAACAGACAGTTGATTCTTATATAAAAACTCCTCACAAAACATATTTTGAAATCGTGATTTGATTTGGAATTGCGAAACTGGAAATAATTGCACATTTTCATTTGCTACACACTATTTTCGCATTTTTCATATCCCCATCTCTATATCCATCATTTGTTGTCGCATGAACTAGATATTTTAGTACTACAATATTTAAATCTTTCGTTTTCGATTTTTTTTTTAATTTGAAGCACTCCTAGTATTAAAATACTTCTGGGTGGGTGCATATGGGGACAGACTATGCAAAAATGGAGCTGTATGCGGCAGAACTGTCGGCCAGCCATTATCTATTTGAACGCTTAATAGTATTATGTCCTAAAATATAATCTAAGTTGGCTTTCAACGAAGTGATTCAAAAATATTCTCTATAGTCCATAATGGTCGATAACAAGTGTTTAGGCCAGTTGCCAGGGTGCACAGTGGGAAATTATGGATTTTTTTTCGACAAAATTCACCCGACAACTGAATTTGCAACGAAAGCTAACTTTTTTTTTAAATTATATCAATCAATCAATCAGCAATCATTTATTTAAATTAAACATTTATTTATTTATTTATTTATTTATTTATTTATTGAACAACAACTTTACAGACGAAGCCCAATTACAAAGTTGTAAAGAGAACATGATCTACATGAGATTAAATAATACGAACAACATGTGAGAACAACAAACAGAGATTTACAAAGAATAAAAGAAAAACGAAACAAAATACTCATACATATATAAAACCTTACATAACATATAATCACGTATAGTGAACATAGTAGGTATCGCTTAACAGTTCCAATAACAACTAAGTATATACAGAGTAAAGAGGTAAAAATGTAAGATTTAAATAAGTAATAAGGCGTTATGCAACTTAAATTTCGTTGATTGATTTAACATTCTTTATATAATTGGCAGGGCTAAGGGTAAATAAATCAAATCTCGAGTGGGCAAGGTTACCTAATATACATAGTCTTACTAGAGGGCTGGATAGGTACATATTCGTTTTAAACTGTGGAATATAAAAAAGGTCAAAATTTCTACCTATTCGGTTTGGTACATTAAATGGCAATTTTGATATAAATTCGGAGTTATCAGAGAGGTGATTTAGAAGTTTATAAATATAGATTAACGAGTCATGAACACGTCTCAGCTCAAGAGGTTCATAGTCATATCTAAGCAACAGTTCATTATAGTGAGCAAAATGATCATACAAATGAGTTTCTTTATATAGAAGATACTTAAGGATTTTTTTTTGTGTACTCTCTATAAGATCAATAGAATTACGATAGAACGGTGACCAAATGATTTGACAATAATCACAGACCTAACAAGGCTATTATATAATACTTTAATACACTCTATATTAGTAAAGTCTTTAGTATTTCTAACGAGGAAACCCAGTTTTTTTAAACTAGCATTACTTATTTGTCTTATATGGCTATTAAAAGATAAGGTTTTGTCAAAAAGAACACCTAGATCTTTATATTCTTTAACACGGAGAAGTTCAGTATTATCAATAGTATAGGGGAAATCTATGGTTTGATTTTTGTTGGAAAACGTCATTGCTACACACTTTTTAATGTTGAGATCAACTTTGAAGTCATTGCACCACGTAGAAATATTGTTTAGATCTTGCTGCAAGAGAATACAGTCGTTAGTATTTTCGATTCTACGGTATAGCTTGCAGTCATCTGCAAAAAAAAGGCAAGTTGAGTGACACAAAATATCAGGCAAGTCATTAATAAAAATGAGAAATAGCATAGGGCCTAAATTGCTTCCTTGTGGTACGCCGGAACTGATTTCAAAGTTTGATGACTGGTAGCCATTTAAACTGATATAAACCTGTCTCCTATACAGATAAGAACATAGCAGACAGATGATGTCAGAATTTATTTCGTAATTTTTCAGTTTAGCAATGAGAGTCTGATGATCCAGCCTGTCAAAAGCTTTAGCCATATCCGTGTAAATGACATCCAGCTGTATATTATCTTCAATGGCAATTTTGGCATCTTGAACAAGATTTAATAAATTAGTGTTAGTGGATTTTGCAGGTAAAAAACCATGTTGAGAAACGGAAATCACTGGTTTAACTGAGCTATAAATAATTTCGTAGATAACCATCTCAAATAACTTGGAAAATGCACATAGAATAACGATTGGCCGGTAATTTGTTATATTTTTTTTATCAGCAGATTTATGTATTGGCAGCAGCCGCCCTACCTTCCATTTAGAAGGATAATAGGCATTTTTTAGGGTCAAATTAAATATAATACTTAGTGGTTCTAACAAGAGCTCTGCACAAGCCTTTACCAGGTACGCCGGTAAGCCATCAGGCCCTGCGGCCCTTTTAGGTTTTAACTTTTTAGCAGCCCTACTTATATCTTCATAGGTTATCACTATGCTGGGGAATGTATTCGATTTTTCAACAGGGCATTCAAGCGTCTCGGGTAAGTATACTGAGCCAAAATATTTAGAGAAACCCTCCGTTATATCTTGCCCGCCTTTAAAAGTATGTTCAATGTATGACATTTCATTAGGAAAATTGGTGTGCTCAGCTTTTGTGTGCAGAAATGACCAAAATTGTTTAGGGTTTACAATTAAGTTATTTTTAACTTGAGCTACGTAATGCTAGTATGCTAGTCTGATTTGTCTTTTTAATTCAAATTTAATTTCTACTAGATGTGAGTTTAATAAGTGATTGACTTTCCTAATTTGTTTCCTGTACCATTCTTTTTCCTTTATTAATTTTATAATAACACGATTGTACCAGATTGGATACTTCGAAGGTTTTGGAGAGTACTTAGGGACACTAACGTCCAGGACTGAATATATTTTATCGTAAAAGTTTGTAACAAGATCATCGACTGTGGTGAAATTATGTAGGAAGGACCAGTCCACATCCAACAATAAGTTATACATGGATAAAAAATCCGCTTTCTTAAAGTTATAAGACCGCTGAGGAGCTCTTTTTACTTCTTTATTGATCAGCTTACCATCAAATTTTGCGACAATACTGGGGTGATGAATATCTTCCCTAGTAATAGGATCACTGCACTTTTTCACCTGTAAGACTAAATTACTCAGAACTAGGTCAAGAATTACTAGATTTTGGTTTAAGACTAGATTATATTGAGTTAGGTTTCCAATTAACGCTAAATGTTCTAACAATTGCTTTTTAGGGTTCATGACATCAATATTATTGTACTCCGGTAGGTTGAAATCACCCAGTATGATTACATCATTCGTTAAGACAAGGTTTTCTAATGACTGACACACAGCTTCATAGATGGAATATGAACTGCCAGGGGGAATATAGATACAGCAAATGTAACAAACTTTGTGTTTTAATTTTAATTTTATACAAACCCCTTCGATATTTTTTGGAAAAACATCAATTTGGTCGGCTATAAGATTAGAGTTTGTGGCAATTAAGGCACCCCCACCTCTTAATTTATTAGATTAGTGTTTACTGCGGTCACAGCGAAAAACATTAAATTTTGAATGAAAAAGCTCTAGGCTGTTGATAGTACTGTCTAGACTGGTTTCCGTAAGTGCAATGATGTCAAAGTCGCAAGCAATAGTATTTAAATAGACCTCATTAAGTTTTCCCCTTATGCTATTAATATTTTGATAATATAAAAAAGTAGCAGTCTTGTTGGCATAGGGCTCATTCAGAGACAAAAGATTTGTTTCACATAGAATATCACCAGATATTAATTGCTAAATCTCACTATCATACTGTATGTTATGTTTTAAGTTATCGAGTATTCTAAGATAGTATGGACATGAAGAGCTTAGACCTGAGTGGCATATATCGAAATTTGATTTATTTACCTTATTATACCGAATACAGTTTGCACATTTTTTTTCATCACTAGTACACAGGTTAGTTTCGTGACCTTCGGCACATTTCCCACACACTATTGTCAAAGCCTTGCAGTCCTTGGCGAGATGAGAGTAGTCACAACATTTGTAGCACCTTTCCCCTGGAACAGAATCTTTGAGATAACAGCTTTTCCATCCAACACTAAGACGGCCCTTTTTAACTAGACCGGCTCTGGTAATAGGATCAACAGAGACATTACAGGGTATGTACCTCCCCGGAACCTCGCCCGTAGCCAGCCAGACAACCACGGCACATAGCGTTGAGGTGATTGTAGGACTGGGCGAGGCAGGTCTGATTTGGTTTAACGGCAAATAACTTATGAATTAGAACTCCTGTTTGCCACAGGTAGACTTAAAAACTAAATTAAAATTAAAGATTTGTCCACACGGACCTAAAGTTAATTAAAAGAAAACACTGTAAAAAATTATCACTCATTAGGTAAGGCACTTATTTAATTTTGGCTGCTGGCACGGGAAAACAAAACTCAGCGAAAAAATCCGTTCGAAGCAATTCCACCCTGGTGGTCTTCCTGCCGCCAGGAAAATATCGTGGAAATTAAAAGAAGATATAGTTCGAAATATTTTGGTTTTTGAGAATCTATTGGTCGAAATGGAATTTAGAAACAAAAAAGGACAAAAGAACAATCAGGATAGAACAAATAGAACGTAAAAGGGGAATAGGGAAGGTTGGAAACAGTTGGGGAAATAAGAAGTTGTCGTACAGTGCGCGTAATTGCAGATTAGACATGTACATCCACGTAGCGCGAGAGATATGACAACACAGCAACGGCAAAACCCGCCTGTCGTCACTCGACTACCGAAGTATCCCAACTGTGGGGTCTTATGGCTAGAGAGAGGTTGAAAATAGGCAACGGGCTGTCGAATATCGAAATGGATTGCATTATGCTGACTGATTCGAGTTAGCGGACTATCTCCCAGTTTGAATTCGAAGAATTTTTGAGAAATTTCTTAGACGTAGTCCGTTAGTGTGGTTATGTCGCACAGTGGGAAAAATATGCCCTTTTTGGACAAAAATCTGCCGACAGTAGAGATTTCAATCAAATTAAATAAAAAAAAATAGCAAATACCCTTAAGACATTGTACTTTAGAGTAATGCTGCGGCAAAGAGGCTTTGGGTTAACCTAACCTAAAAATCGCAGATATTATTTCCACATCCAGTGGAAGTATAGAAACGACAACATTTTTTATTGTTCAAATTGGTTTAGAATGATTAGAGAATATTATTTAGGTATTATGCAAATCACAACTTGCACACTTTTCATTTATTATGAAAATACCTACTTTCTGTATATTGTTGCCCTAATCTGGGCACGCTAATATACTAGTTAGGTAAATACTTTAAAACACTCATTATTGGAGAATCAATCAAAACAACTACTCTTCTAGCTAATACTGACGAAGTATTCAATTACATGATAGAATTCTTAGCATTTTAAAGAAAAAAATATTGAAAATACTTAAATCATTTATTCAAATTTAGTCATTCGCACTTTTTTATTTAATATGAAATTATCTACTTTCTGTATATTGGTACCTTAATCGGGTCACGCTAATATACTACTTAGAAAAACACTTTAAAACACTCATTATTGAAAAACCAATCAAAACAACTACTCTTCTAGCTAATACTGATGAAGTATTGAATTACATGATAGGATTCCTGGCATTTTAAGGCAAAAAAGATATATTGAAAATACTTAAATTATTCATTGAAATTCAGTCATTCACAACAATTATTGAACCGTACATTCTATTTCAACTCTAGAAAAGTTGTGCAAGTTTTTTCGAACTCGTTAGTTCTCATCAGTAGAGTATAGAAACATTCATTCATTATTTACAAGCCTATTCTTGATTTATTTTTAGAATTAATTATTTTTTATTTATTTTCTTTTATCATGATTAGAGAATATTATTTAGGTATTATGCAAATTAAAACTTACACACTTTTTATTTATTATGAAAATACCTACTTTCTAAATATTGTTGCCCTAATCTGGGCACGCTAATATACTAGTTAGGTAAATACTTTAAAACACTCATTATTGGAGAATCAATCAAAACAACTACTCTTCTAGCTAATACTGACGAAGTATTGAATTACATGATAGGATTCTTGAAGATGAGACTCAAGTCCTTATATTTACAAATAAATCTATCTTTTTTACGAAAAACATCTTGCCATTTTCTATAATGTAATGGCATGAAAAATTTAGTTATAAGTTTTTATATTTAAATTCCGAAAAAAATATAGGTATTTGTCAAGAAATATGAATAGAACTTACAAAACGTAGCCAAAGCATTAAAATATTCTTTAATGCTTAAATTTAATAGCTACAGAAGAGAATAATTTATTATGACTTCAATGGTAATTCTTGATTACTGATAGTGATCAAGAATAATTATTTCTTGATTACTGAATTGTTGAGAGGTAGCTATGAAAAGAGCCGGTTGAAAGGTAATTCTTAAACAAATTGAGGAAAATTCCAATCACCGCGCACCTGTCACAAAATGAATGTAATTGTATCATAAGACACTATAGACTATATGGACTCCATAATCCAATTCATTTGCGAGAAAAATTTCAATTAGATTTTGTACGCAAAAAGTATATATTTTAACTGTCTGCAATAATTCAATTCATTCAAAGATTTCAATTAGATTTTGTATGAAAAAAGTATGTATTTTAACTATCTGCAATAATCCAAATCATTTGTGAAAAAGATTTTAATTAGATTTTGTATACGAAAAGTATGTATTCAAACTATGTGCAACAATCCAATTCATTTACGAAAGAGATTTTTTTTAACACACTTTTATTGTTAACTAAAAAGTAAAAAATAATTGATTTATTCTATGTATAGTATATAATAATATGCTTGAAATTTTTCAATATGATAATATTTATTGCAAAAGCGTGTGGTGCTATATGTATTAATAAATTTGAAATCAAACGGAATCGATTTAGCGCGATACAACCTCAGAAATCGCCCCACGCTTTTACATTCACTTATTTTTTACTTTTTTAAAATATTAATTTTATTTTGTAACTTTTTAGTCTTAAATAAACTTAAAGTTTTACCCATATCAAGGAGGTTATAAGGAAAAAAGTAGTCCGCCGTCTTGGCGACAGACGCCATTTTTAATTTTTGATGTAATATAGCCTATGTTGCATTGTCATCTGACTTAAAGGCGTATGCAAAATTTCAAACCTCTAACTTACCAAGAAGTGGGTATGTGCGTTTTAGATGAAACACCCTGTATATATAGCAACGCTACATAGCTCATTGTATTTTACTCGCCAAGCCCTTTAATCTGATACCCATATCAAGGAAGTTATAAAGAGAAACGTAGTCCGCCATCTCGGCGACAGCCGCCATTTTGAATTTTTGATGATGTAATATGGCCTATGTTACATTGTGAATTAACTTATGATCCCATAAAAATAGTTTTAGTACCCAATATACATGAACACTACTTCGTTTGTTTGTGACTCTCGACCAAGGAGCACTACTCTAAAGTACAATGTCTTATGGGTCTTTGCCATTTTTTTTTAATTTAATTTGATTGAAATCTCTACTGTCGGCAGATTTTTGTCCAAAAAAGGTCATATTTTTCCCACTGTGTGTCGTTGCAACGAGCATATAATTCCCTGAAGGAGCAGTATCTGTCCAATCCAGAGATATAAGACTCATCGAAAAAAACAGGTTGTCGCTACAACATGGTGCTGTTACAAAGTGACTAAAATTAAATTAGACCTGCAAAATTTTACAACAATTTCTATTGAACCTTTCAGTCTAGTCAATTTTGGGTATATTTTGACGTTTTTATCAAATTATTTCAAATAGAACTTATCTTTATTTCAAAATCCAATGAAATTATTAGGACAGAATGTCTATTGCATTAGTAATCAGCGACCCACAGAACATTAAACTCGTTGAATTTTGAAATAAAGATATGTTATATTTGAAATAATTTGATAAAAACGTCGAAAAGTACCCAGAAATGGCCAAATATCTCGAAATGTGTCCAATGTTAGTCAAAGTATCTTTGTATTCATAATCAGCGACTCAAGAAACATATAATTTCATTGAATTTTGTAATAAAGATATGTTCTATTTGAAACCATTTGTAATCCAGTCGACGGGGGTTTTCACTTCTAACTTGAGTGCTAATGAATGGATTTTGATGAAACCTTGTGCAATGTGTTTGTAATGACGTTAATAAAAAAGTTAAAAAGAAGGGCAGAATAGGAAATGATCGGAAGGGGTAGAAAACACCCCTTTTATCATGGGTTTCGTAACTTGTAGAATTAGGTCAAAAATGAAAAAAAAAAACAGTATTTACCTCTTTTGGTCCAAAATAAGATGTTTTTACTCTTGTCAATTTTTTCGAAGAATGCATATATTTTTCGAGATATGGCCACTCGAATGTTCCTAAAAGTGGGAAGGGGGAATGTAAAAGTTGAAAGAAAATCTGAAAAAATTCAGGTGAATGTTATCATCGAGTTCTTATCATTTACAACTTTTCTGTAAAGTGCGTTTTCACCGAGTTTTTCCGGAAAAACCTGAAAAACTACCTCTATTTTTGACATTGTAGCGCTTTAAAAACATGCATTTAAAAAATTGAAAAAATTCACACATGCATTGAGGCATTCTAAAAATTTTTCGTCTCTCGGAATTTTTTTGTAACTTGCTAATTTTCCGAGTTACAGGCAGTTTTTCAAGATAAATAATGTACTACGTTTTTATAAATTTTTCCGGAAAACTTTTTCACATTTTCAATTTAAAAATTATATTGAACCTTTAAAAATGGTATAACCATATAGATTTCACACTTTTTCATAATAACGTATATAAATCATGCAAATTTTTCGAATTTTAATGTGCAAGAAATGTAGTACAATATTGCATATTTTTCGAGATATTGCGAACTAAAAATTGCAATTTTCACCCCTTTAAATCAGCATGCCTAGAGTTTTTTTGTTTAAATTACTCGAAAAATGTGGATACAAAATAAAAGCTTTAACGAAAACAAATCTAACGGGTTTTCCATTTCTTTTCTCCGATGTTTAGTTTTAGAAATATGGCATTTTGAAAATGGCGTCGAAACGTTCAGAAAAAATATACGACGTTAAAATCTAGAATTACTCAAAATCTATAACATGAGAAAAAATTTTATTCTTGTAAAAATTAAAGGTATTACAATTTTCTTTCGATTGAAACGCATTACGACCTTTTATAATGAAAACTAAAAAAGTAGCGCTTTCAAAAATTTAGGCGCCATTTTTTTTTAGTCTGATTGCTCTAATTTCTTATTAATTCATTTTTTCTTTAAATCCTTCTAGATATTGTTAATGCATATTATTACTAACATACTCAATTTTTTTAGAATTTTCAAAATAATTATTTTTCATTCCGTACCCATTTTCAGTAATGAAAATTTTCAAAATTTTAAAAAAAATCGCGTTTTTAGAAATTGCTTAGAAAATATATATTTTTTTAAAAAAATGGTAAGAGTACAAAAATGCTTCTAAAAAACGAATAGTTTAGGTTTTTTTTATTTCCCTACGACAAACTGTCTTCAGAGATATAAAGGTTTAAAGATGGCGCTTGAGCTCATACGCAAGAAAATTATGTATTTAAAATTGAAATGTCTCAAAAACTATAAGATTGATAAAACATGAAATAAGAATGAAATGAAGCTTATAAGAAAACGAAGAGTTTGGGTTTTTTTTTTCTATGACAAACTATTCCAGAGATATGACAGTTTGAAATAATGTTGAAACTTTTCAGTTTGTACGCGCATTTTAAATGTCTATAGTAGGTAGAGAAACTTGCTCCGGAAAAAACCGAAGCAGTGATGATCACAAGGAAAAGAACTGTCCAGCCTGTCACTATCAGGGTTGGACAGATGGAAATTAGACAGGGGAATGGACTTAAATACCTCGGAATCTGGCTGGACTCAAAACTAACATTCAGGTGTCACATAACAAAAACGGCGGAAAAAGCGGGGAAATCAGCAACCGCTCTGGGAAGAGTGATGTGCAACACGAAGGGGCCAAAGGCCAGCAAAAGAAGAGTGCTTTGTGGCTTGGTGCATTCAGTCATATTATATGCCGCCCCGGTCTGGGGATACGCCTTAGAAGAAAGGGCTAATGCCAAAGTAAGCCTAGCAAGGATTCAACGGCAGATGGCACTGAGGGTATGTAGCGCCTATCGGACAGTATCGTACGAGGCAGTGCTGGTGGTAGCAGGGATCCCTCCAGTGGATTTACTGGTCAAGGAAAGGGTAGAAGTGTACGAAGGAGTCGAGGGAGGAACCGCCAGGGAAAGACTGTTCGAAAGATGCCAGAACAGATGGGAGAACGCCCATAAAGGAAGATGGACTCACCGCATGATCCCTAGTCAAAGAGTGAGTGGAAAGGAAACACGGAGAAGTAGGGTATCATCTCACGCAGGCCCTGACAGGTGACGGCTGTTTTGCCGACTACCTGCTGAGAATAGGAAAGCTGGACTCTCGAGAGTGCGCATATTGTGGCGAAATAGACGATGCAGAGCACACAGTCTTCCACTGCAACAGATGGGTGGAGGAGATACGAGGCATAAATCGTCTAGGGCCGGATGAGCTTGTGGAATTCATGCTGCAATCTGAAGACAATTGGGCAGAGGCCGAAACAGCTATTATACGGATCGTCGTGCATGAATGAGAAGATGAGAGGAATCCCGACCTATACCCTCTGCATAACTAGAGGGAATACAGGGAACAAAGACACGGGAAAAAAAAACAACATCTACACATTGAATAACAATTGACGTGTATCCTGAAGAGAAGCGAGAGCGGTTCCAGGATACATGACACACTGAAGAGGGGTGGTTTTAGTGGGTATGCCTAGAGGTGAGTCCCACACTACCGTTCAGGTGTCCATAAAGGATTTCCACCCCGGAAAAAAAAAGTAGAGAAACGAGCAATAATCTCTAATTTTCGCAGAAAAAGCATTGCATTGCACTTTAGCATGTTTTAGAGTGCAGATTAAAAATGTTATTAAATTAGTTTACTTAATTGTATTAATTTGATTTATTTATAACAATCTGTATTTTTAATAAAATCAGACATATTACTATACTCTTTCGTGACCATTTTTAATCCACCATTTTTTTTTATAAATTTAGACCTCATAATCATATTCAGCGACTTAAAAAAGATAAGTACCTATTTGTAACATCGGAAGAATTATTAATTTTTCACTATTTAAGGGTGGTTTCAACCCTTAATATTTTTGTTATTCCGATGTTTTGACCTCATAATCATATTCAGCGACCTCGAAAACATAAATATATGGATTTTCGTGATTTTATCCGTAAAATTAGAACACATTAATTTTTCAGTATTTAAGGGTGATATCAACCTTTAATATTTTCGTCTCATAAGTTTTGACCTCACAGTCATATTCAGCGACCTCAAAAACATATGTATATGGATTTTCGTCAACTAATTCGTAAAATTAGCAGAGCTATTAATTTTTCAGATTTTAGGGGTGGTTTCCACCCTTAAAAGTAAAAAGCAGATAATGCGACAATATAGATTTTAATGTATGTATTTTATAGAGCATATTGCAAAAAAAATTAAGCAAATTCCTTTCATTGTTTTCGGGCCGGGGATTTTACCATTTTTACTGCTTCGCTTACTGTACTATATATTTATCTTTCTGGAATCGTTAAATATGAATCTGAAATTAAAATTAAAAAATTCAAAATGGCGGCTACAATATGGCGTATGAAAATTTTCTCTAAGGTGTTTTAAACGAACAAAAGAAATGTGCGTCTAGGTGTTGCTATATATTAACGAAGAACAAAGAAAAATTAATTACTGAACAATTGCAATAACAAAATTGTAACATTTGCTTAAAAAAATGGGAAGAGTCAATTGCCTCGGCCATGTCTTCTCTATTTTTGCGGTACAGAAACAAACAAAAATTCATCTTAAATTCTTATTAATTATCTTTAATTCTGCTTCTCAGAATTTTTGATGGAAATCTCATAGTTTCTAAGATATAGTCCACTCAAATTAGGAAAATAGGCGGAAAAAAATTCTGAACAGCAGTTTCTCTGCATAGGAAGTAAGAATTCAACTTTTAGAACAAGGTTTTGCTTATGCGCAGAAAAAAAATAAATGATTTTTGAAATATATACATATATATACGTTTTTTCGTGTTTTTTTTCATTTAGACGTATATATCTCGAAAAGTATGCGTTTTTAAGGCTAAATGAACATAGGTAAACATGTTCAGAATACGGCTTCCTACAAAAAAGGTTCTATACATTTTTCCGTTTATCTCATTGGCTTTTCCGGAAAAGCGACTTGAAAAATATATATGTTTTCTTCGTGTATTTCTTATTTTGAGTGCAAATATCTCGAAAAGTGTACGATTTTATGGCCAAATGAACATAATAAACTTGTTCAGATTAAGATTTCCTGCCAAAAAGCCCCTATACATTTTTCCGATTATGCCATTGATTTTTCCGGAAAAGCTTCTTGAAAAATATATATATTTGCGATTTCGTGTTTTTTTTTTCATTTTGACGTTTACATGTCTCAAATATATAGAACCTTCTTTGTAGAAAATCACATTCTGAACAAGTTTAATAATGTTCATTAGCCTTAATAATGTTCATTAGCCTCAAAAATGCGTACTTTCCGAGATATATACATCCAAATGAAAAAAAAAAAATTACGAAAAAGCAAGTATATATATTTTTCAAGAAGATTTTCCGGAAAAACCAGTGGGATAATGGAAAAATGTATACGAGCTTTTTTGTAGAAAATCTCATTCTGAATAAATTTATTTATGTTCATTTAGCCCAGCGTGCTTTTCGAGATATTTGCGTTAAAAAAAAAAACATGAAAAAACACATAGATATATTTTTCAAGTCGCTTTTTCGGAAAAACCAGTGGGATAATCGGGGAAAATGCATAGAACCTTTTTTTTGTAAGAAATCTTATTTTGAACACTTTTACCTATGTTTGTTTAGCCCTGAAAACGTGTACTTATTGAGATATGAAAGTCTAAATTAAAAAGGACACGAAAAAACGTATATACCGGGTGACACAGGAGATATGTAACACCCCGTAGCATGCTTATTTAAAAAGATATTACTTTAAAATTTGGTAGACTTATATAATGCGTGATTGTCCTTTTTTTGGTACAAACAAGAAATTTTTTCCACTTCCAGTTTCACCGGAAGTGACATCTACTTCGTTATTTTAAATGACACCCTGTATATATTTTCCTATCTGATTCTACTTAAATTTCTCTTTTTAACTACGTATAGCAAGACGACATCAGTTTTTAAAATGGCTGCTGAAAACAATTTTATTGCTCTAAGTCAAGTTGGCTATGGTATGAAATGTTGCGGTAATTAATGCTTAATGTGCTGCGATATCAAAAGAACCCCGGTACACAATTTTGTGTTTCATATTTGTTTTGTTCTAATCAGTAGCTGAAGAGACTTTTTAAAATTTTTATATTAAATAAAAATCTCTAGACTAAATCCCCGAAATCATAAAAAATAAGATAGAAACACTAATTTTAAATTCGACTCATTTGTAAAATATTTATTCATCTTTCACTTTTACCCAATACAATTCATTGTTGTCTGCTGGCCATTATTTTCCCTGCAGCGTCGAATTCTTGTAACAGTACCTCTAAGCACATTTTCTAACTGCAATTCAGTAATCTCATTTATTGCTAACCTAATTCTCATTTTTAAGTCTTCCCTATTTTGCAGTGGAGTTTTATAAAATATTTCCTTGAGATGGCCCCATATGAAAAAATCAAGCGGCGTAAAATCCGGACACCTCGGGGGCCATCTAATTGGTAAAAGTAATTTAATATTTTACAAATGGATAAAATTTAAAATTAGTGTTTCTATCTTAGTTTTTGTGATTTCGTGGATTTAGTCTAGAGATTTTTCTTTAATATAAAAATTGTACAAAGTCTCTTCGGCTACTGATTAGAACAAAACAAATATGAAACACAAAATTGTGTACCACGGTTCTTTTGATATTGCAGCACATTAAGCATTAATTACCGCTACATTCCTTACCATAGCCAACTTGACTTAATGCAATAAAATGGTTTTCAGTAGCCATTTTAAAAACAAATGCCATCTTGCTATACATAGTTGAAAAAAGGAATTTAAGGAGAATCAGAGAGGAAAAAAAATATATATACAGGGTACCATTTAAAATAACAAAGTAGATGTCACTTCCGGTGAAACCGGAAGTGAAAAAAAATTCTTGTTTGTACTAAAAAAAGGACAATCAGACACTATATAATTATACCAAATTTCAAAATTATATCTTTTTAAATAAACATGTTACGGGGTGTTACATATCTCCTGTGTCACCCGGTATATGTATATATCTCAAAAATCATGTCTTTTTTTTCTGCGCATAAACAAAATATTGTTCTAAAAGTTGAGTACTTACTATCTATGCAAAGAAACTGCTGTTCAAAATCTTTCTTTAAAACGGCGTTTTTTTTTCCTAATATGAGTGGACTAATATTGAACCTTTAAATTAAATGCTTCATCCTATAAACGTTCGAATGACGTCTATAAACTTAAAAAATTTTGAAACTATTAATCCTACATAAATATATAAAAAAATGTATTCATTTTCAGTTTATACACATTATTTTTGATATTCACCATTTTTTCGCTAAAACTAATATTTATTGAGATATTTGCAAAGAAGCGAAAATTTTTACATTTATTCGAAAATCTCATTATAGTTTAAAATGCATTTTTTTTCTAAAGCAGATGCTGTAAACGGACGAGAAAATTTTAGCGTCTAGGTCATGCCATATATTAACGAAAAACAGTATATGGGAATATATTTTTTTAATTATTAACTACTTTTACATTACAACAAAATGGTGAAGTTTTTATTAAAAAAAAATATAAAGACGCACATTGTTTCTATCATAACTTTCTTGTTTTTCATGCTTTAGAAATAATTAAAAAAACCATTTAAAAGCCTAATTAATACCCTTTCATTTTTGTTGTTAGCATGTTTGACGTAAGTGTCATAGGTTTTGAGATATTTAGAATTTAAACTAAATACCTCGTCTTATAAACATTCGAGTGATTTTAGTAGCCTTTTTATTTGTCTCTAGCATGTTTTCTCTTACTGTAATATTTTTCGAGTTATTTGACAAAAATCATTTAAAAATACCACTTTTTCAAGCTAAATTCCCAATTTTCAAATCGTTATAACAAGCTATCAATTTATATGAAAAATTGCATAGAACTTTTTCCTCTTAAAATTTGATTCTCTTTCAGCTCCAGTGTTTTCGTTTTTTAAGAAAATATTATAAATTAGCAAGTCTGCGCATAATATAGAAACTTCTCTTTGATGCATTTACTAATAAGTTGCCAAAATTGAACGAAATCTAATATTCATATTCATATGATATTATTACGAAGTTAAAACCTCGAGTTAATGTACTAACTTTGTATATTTCAGTATTCTTGCTCTCCAACTAACATGCAGCGAACCGTCTACGATATTAATTTGTAGTTCCTGCGCAAATATTTTTCTCCGGCTGTTCGACGAACTAGACAAGTCAGCGAATGGTGTTGAGTAAGAGATGTAATTAATAAGGGGCGATAATGAGGACATTTACATTTATCTTGAGTAGTTTGAAGTCCAACGAGCACAAATAAGAAAAGAGATCGTTTACTTCCGAGACGTCGGGGCAATTTTAACCTAACTTGTACGCTCTAATTATAATTCAAGACAAGATCGTTTTTAATTTAGGAAACCAGGGAATACTCGGTACTTCCGCCTGATAACTCTCTTACATAAACAATTATAGTAAGGAATTCTATTCAGATGAACATCGTTTCATTTTAAATTGCAGTAGACTTGTTTCTATATTAAGGTATAAGAGCAGTCTCTAGAAATCTTTATGGGGTGTTCATTAAGTCTTTTTATCCATTTTAGTCTCATAGAACTTTTTAATTTAACGTATGCATGTGTCATTGTAGCACATTGTAGCTACATTGTAGCACATTGTAGCTACATTGTAGCTACATATTAAATCAAAATGACCTTTTTCTTTCTTTTCATTTTTTCAAAAGACTTTTCCAATGAGCACACATATGTCTAAAAAACGTTAAAAAAGAATTGAAAACCATACGCTGTTATAGGGTTTTTAGTGACACGTTGATACAACGAAAATACATCGCGCGAAAAAAACTTTTTTTTTAACCAAATATAAACGTATTTTAAACATTATAGGTAACGATCAAATAACATTGTATAGAACTATTAAAAAACAACAAATATTCGTTAATTTTCAACGTTTACAAAACGAAAGTAAACGTAGAATATAAACGTTTAATTAAAGATTTAAATAACTAAATATTCACTAATTATGTACGTTAATTAAACGAAACTAAACAGTATATCCAGTGAACACCCAGTCGTTTAGAAAACGTTTATTTTACGAAAATTATACGAAATGATGGTTTAATTTTCGTAATCGTATATTTATTATTCATTTTCTGTAAACGTCTATAATATAAACGTTTTTATCACGTATATAATAAACCAGTGAAATATATATTTTTATTTATGTTATGCAAAATTCTTCTAGTTAATTTGAATACATGTTAACGATAAACTTCAATTATACGGGTGGTATAAACCAAAAAAAAAACGTTTATTAAATGGTTTAGTGTTCACTGGGTATAATGGGTTACAGGACGAGCCGATATGTAGATGAATGGGCAATTTATAGGTTAAGCACTCCTGGTTTTATCATAAAACCAGTGGTAGTCCAGTGTTTGACGGTAAAAATAGGGTATTACCTCAGAATTCTTTCGTACAACATCGATTTTGATGAAAATTTGTAATTAAGCTCATCTAACCCTCCTCTTCAAAAGTTATATGTTCCTGATGTGTGCTTTGTATTTTTTGGTGGTGAAAACTACACCTCCTGAGAGAAAATTTTAAAACATAGATTTAAGCGTTACATAGATTAAAATCATCAATCAAAATTAACTACCATATTTACTTGAAAGTAATAACTGAAATTGAATGAGTTTAAAGGAAAAAAATAAAAATTTTATTTACATTATAATAGCATGTTTTATTATTGAAAATCTATCGATCATCAGAAGAACTATCGTCACTATCATCACTATCGACCTCCTCCTCTTGGTCTATAATTGTAGGATAATTTTGACAGTTGTCACCGAGGCATGTTCCACATGTTGCGTTACAAAATAGTCCAACTTTTCGGTAGTTACATGCTCCGCCACATCCTTTTTTGCAATTACAGAATATCATTTTGATGAGTTCTTTCTGTGCAGGCATATCCAGCATTTTGAACGGTAGTAAAAATCCTCATTATTAATCCATCCCCAATCAGTTCGACGAATATTTTTGTTCCCAAGCCACATCTGAGTTTGTAAATAAACTCTCTTAATGTGCTCATTCAGAGCATCAACTGTCGGAACAAGGGATGATAATCTCACAGCACTATTTTTAGTGGTAGCCTTAATAAAGGAATCATAGAGCATCTACTCGAGAAACGCTGATAAGTCTTCGACACGGCTCAATTTTATCTCCTTAGCAGCTCCATACAGTAATATTGTGCCGTCTTCTAAAATTTCTTCCAGCTCTGAAGTACTATCATAAAATATATCTACCTGATCTCTTAAATGGGGTTTTCTATAAGATCGAAAAAAACTTTTTGCTTTTATTATAGAACGCGGACGTTGCATCACATCCAGCGAAACAATGCGAAAAAAGGATTCATTGCGCAGTGTTTGGATGATTCACTTCAAAACTTTTCGAGGAATACACCATCAAAGGAACATTCTGTTTTCCTAATTTCAGGAAATAAATTTCTTCGTCGACCTTTTCTCTGGCAGTCAAAATTACTAAGATATCGACATCTTTCGCAACTATAACATTTTGTAATCTCGAGTCATCCTGAATGACTATTTCAACTTTCATCAAATTTTTAAAACTATAAAATATAATTTTATGTTAACAATGTCGCGTAATATTTTATAAATGCTCCAAAATTGTCGAAAATAAAACAATTTACATGCTCCGAAAATTTCACCGAAAAAGGGCGATTAGTTTTTCAACGATAACTTCCTTCATTTTTAAGCTATTCAATCGCTCCAAAAACCATTTTGCAGAGAATTTTAAGAGCTACAATGCATGTAAACTTCTTTGAGCCCTTCGTATTTGAGAGTTTAAAGGCTCGGGGAAGGTGGTCCTCGCACTCAAATGCAAACTTATAACGATGTTATTTCAATTAATTTTTATCCTAGAGAAATTAAAAAAAAAATTAAAATTTTCAACAAAAGAAAAACTTAATTTTTGTACTCTAGTATTTTTTACGTATCTTCTTTAGTTTTTGAATTATTGTGAAAAATTGAAAATTTTTTAAGAAATTTAAAAATCATTTCAAATTTGAATCAAACTTTTTTTCAAATCTAGGCATCCCAAACCGATCAAACTTCTAGAACATGTTGTTAGCACTTAAATAAAATAAATTGTAAATGGATTACGTTCAATTTCAATTCTTGCGGGGAAGCCATTGGTATTATTGCTGATGTTTTCTCCGAAAACACGAGACAACCATTTTATTTTTATCATAGTTTTTATGCTAACGACTTTTACCAAAGCTCATTTTAAAGGTCTCCTCACGTACTTTTAAAAATATCTTATATGTTTTCCTCCAAAAATTTTCTGTTTTCTGTTATTTAACGTTGAAAGGTTCGAATTCAGTTTTCGGCGAACAAAAAGTCACCTACAACAAGCCATAATTCGGTTCGTATTACATTTACATAAATAAGATTTATTATTTTATAAGCTTTATTTTTGCTTATAATAATTTTTTTGATAAAACGTAAAGTATTCGAGTTATTCGCGAAAAATCGTTCTAAAACCTGAATTTTTTAGATGAAAAATCAACATTTTCAATAACGATTAACTCAAAAAGTATTGACTCATCGAAAAAACTTTATAGAACATGTTTTGCTTATAATTTATTCCTCTCTCGATTTCTCTAGTTATTTTGGATGTAATAATTCAACCCCCGAGAAGGGGTGGCATCCACCCCCAGAGTAAAAGCACACATCGGCACTATATAACTTTTGTTCCTTGTGCCATTCCCTAATTACTGTCCAAATTTAAGTCAATCGACAATTCTGACTTCGGATTCGGTTTCAGCGGGTCCAAATACACAAGGATACACTGGTCTGGTCTGCAGACCAGACCACTTTTTTTTGTGTGTGGCTGTGCTATTTATGAATATTAGAACAATTTCTGGTGGGTTACGGTACACTGGATTGAATATTGGCGGTAAAAATTTCGAAATAGCGGAAAGAGTCATGAAATTAGCAGTCATATGCAGAATTGGAGGTCATTCTGCCCCAACAATGCAAAAATATACAGGATGTTCCATTTAAAAACCAAAAGTGGGGGTCAGTTCTTGTGAAACCGGAAATCGTGGAAATTTGACAAATAGATCAAACAGTTTTGTTCTGGTAACATATTGCACATTGCACATGCCTAGTTTCATCTCGATACGTTATAAAATAAAGAAATGGCAGCCGGAAAGTGATCCCGTTGACAGCCTATGTTTAGAATATTCAAAAGTGACATGGTTATGACTAAATTTCATTGTAACGGTCAACTTTTTAAGTATTCGTAAATCTTTAAATAAAATCCGTTAAATTACATTATTTAATATCTTCATTACTAAAATTACCTATTTTACCTAGATTTAACGCCGGCCCTGTCGGACAGTTAATTGTTTACGAGTTAGCATTCCTGAAATTCCATAGAATGAGCGGGTAAAATAGTCACGCGGGAACTATTCCTCCAATGGCAAGTACAGATATGACATAATGCTTGCGTTGCCCTTGGTTACAGTTACAGAAAGTATTGCGCTGAGGGCGAATATAAAATTGAAAGTGACTGTTTTTTAGACACTTCCAAAGCGGCCTTTGGGCTCGCAAAGTCGTCAATTGTGGCTAGAATTTGAGCCCCTCCTTTATTTAGTAGTGTTGTAGTTTAGCTATAACGATGAATTTTATCAAGTAACAGTGAGAAGTTTAATACGAGCTTTTTGCTTAATAAAACAGTTAATTTGTTAGTGTCATGTAGCTGCTTGATGTGCATTTCAATTAGTTTGTCTAGGATTAGTAAAGACCAGCATTTTGGCAGAGTTATCACTAGATACCAAGCTGTAAATAAAAAAAAAAATAATATATTGCACTTAAGCGCATTGTCTTTCTGTACGTTCATTTTAGTTAATTATGCTATGTGCATTTCCTTTTATCTGTAAATACCTTTACTTACGTATAAAAATTTGTTTATTGACTTTAAGTATCTAAAAATGTTATTTAGTAATGATATTTTATTTAAGGTTTTCTTTGAGTAATATTGCGTTGGCCAACTAATAATTTAGTTATCTACCTTTTTGAAGTATTTACAATAGTTTTTATGTATTGTGGCCTTCTGCCAATAATTATAGATTTATCTTTGTAAGTTACCGTATATATTTATTTTTTTAGTATATGATAAATCTGTCTGTCTCTCTGTATATCTTTCATTCTGTTTGATCTTTGTAAGCGTAATCCAAGCACATATTTTATTTGCCCACCTCTGATTTGCCAGTTGCTTTACCATACCTTTTATATTTACAATAAATTTTGTTATTGTTAATTAATTATTTTTTATTTGAAACGAATTTTACCTTATTATATCACGGACTGAGATTTATTCTCTTTCTTTTTTACCTTTAAAATATAGCTTTTTATAAAATAGCCGGGTTATACTTTTTGTCCCTTTTTGGGGACATTATTTCACTCATTAACGCTATAGCCAATGAGAGCCCGTTTTTTCACAACATTGCACCAATCAAATGTCATTATTAGTGGTAATCCAACCTAGATCGGCTTTTGACAGTACCAACATGCAAAATTTATCGCTCTAATTTTTTGTGTCGCTGCAGCGGCAAATATTGCGATAATTTTTTGACGTTTTGTTTCGTGAAATGTTTTCGGCAAATAGGGCAACTCGAGCTTTTAAATTTTATCTATAAATATCTGCTTTAGCTTATTACTAATTGTTAACGTAAATCGTAGTATTGTATTATATACGTAGTAATATAATAATATAAAAAGCACCTATATCTAGGTTCGGGATAATAGTCCGGATGGTAAGAGAATCCACCTTGTATTTTTGGTCAAGCGTTGAAATTTGGTACACTTCTTCTTTAGGCCCTACCCTTTGATATGAGAAATGTCATACACAGCTTTCAATGGCTTATAATGCCTAACGTAATTACAAAACAATTTTCACAGCTAAAATTAAATACAAATGCCTACGAAGTATACAAATCAATTATTTCATGTTAAATACACAAATATACTTACGTATGGTAGTTCATCACAAAACACCTTATTCGGAAAATCAAAATGCTTCAATAAGTACCACTATATGTAATTCGTTGTACTTAAAGTTTACTCTACTTAAACAAGCAAACATCTTAATTATTAAACTTCTTATATTAAAAATGGGGATTAAATACACAAATATATATTAAGAAACACTTTAATATAATAATTCTTGAGAAATTCACTCTTTATACCAGTTAAGTTAAGCTAGCGTTACTAGCTGGCGGTACCAGTTCATTTGGTCTCCGCACCTTAGAACGTAAAAGCGATAGATTGGTAAAATGCAATATTGTCTGGCATTACTCTTAGTGTGATTGGTCGAAGCGTGCTAAAAGACTCTTTGTTGGGAATACCAGTCTATAAGTTAAAATACCTGTGGTATTTTGTATCTCAATTGCCATTTTCATTACATTACTTATTATATTTTTACCTACTTTGTTTTTATTAGATGAGTCGTTTTGGAAATGCATTTTTATGTGACGTAAATGATGAGATTGAAAATAAAGGTTAGTAAACTCTAAAAAGTGACAAGAAAGCGTCTGAAGGCAATTAATTACAAAACATATTATTGAAGATATACTTAATGAATTATTTATTCGTGAAATATTCTCCCCAAATACCACTCGTGCTTTTAAATTTTATCTAAATATTTTTGCTCAAGCTAAGTTGCCAAAAAGGTAATATAACTCGTGCAAATTGGCAGTTTATTATCAGTGATTAAATACCTCCCTCTAAAGTGGTCGGGATTTAATCAGATAATAAACTGCCAATTTTCACTCTTTATATTATCAGGCAACAACGCTTTCGAAAAAATTTTCGATAAAATTTTAAGCACTAGTGATTATGTTATTTTAAGAGAATAACAACGTTATATCATGTGTACGAGGATTCGAATTTATTAATCTTCTAGAGGTTATAGTTCTTTTAGTTCGAAGTTTAGGGCAAATATTTATTCATAAAATATTATCAGGTGATGTTTTTCCCTAAAGCAGCGATTCACCCCATTGCATAAATAAAAATCTACTCATATAAAACTTAAATATTATAACTTTATTTTCTTTACTTTTACAACTTTTTCAATTATGGAGAACTAACTTTGAAATAGATCCTCAACTTTAATGGCCTTATTTTTATTACACTCTATAAGATTTAACAAGAAATTAATTCGGTTCTCTTTACCGCGTTGAAACTTTTCTTTCTATTTATTAATAAGTTAATATCATAACACTGAACATGACATTGTCA
Organism: Rutpela maculata; assembly: GCA_936432065.2. Lineage (NCBI taxonomy): Eukaryota > Metazoa > Arthropoda > Insecta > Coleoptera > Cerambycidae > Rutpela > Rutpela maculata. The sequence goes on from OW386289.2 coordinate 61,894,410, forward strand.
CGACCATTCTCCGGGTGGTCATAACTATTTTGGAAAATTATTTCTAATATAATTTATTTAACGTTAATCTAAGAATAGTGAAAAATTCTTATTTACAGGACATTGTCTGTCAAATTGTTTGCCATTTTGCAACAAATATCGATTACTGAATGATGAAAAAAAGTGCAGTTTTTTTTAACAGTCGCCACAGTGGGGCAGGAATTCAAAAACGTAGTAATAATTCTATTTTTGAAATATAGAAATTAAAAATGGCAGTTTCAATATGGCGGCGTAAAACGTTTACTTCGAAATTAATTGAAAAATTTTTAATAAAAAGAGGTTTCTGGTATTAATGAGAACAAAAAAAGTGTGTGCGTTCTGAAAAGAAAATTTGAAAATGATGTATTCCAATATGACTGCTGAAGTGTGTGGGATTTTTTAACTACTATTTCTATTTCTATTTTTTTCTACGATTTCTAGCTAATTTCACATTGTTGTCTCCCAAAGTACAAAATAATACTCCCAATTTTAATTTTATTAACCTGTCATACAGGATTGTCCGACATTGCATAGTCCAAACTTCATTAGGTGAACTGAACGGTTTCGGTTTGATTTATTATTTTGTCTTATATTTTTAGTTAAAACAGTGAAACACCAATGTAAATTTTCACCTTGTCAAATTTGGCATATACAATTGGAGGCACCCTGTGTATTTTGATACATATGTACAAGAAAGTAAACTTTTAATACTCTAGGCAATAGTTCTTAATCCTTAATAACTTAATAACTGCTGTTAATTTGATGCCTCATTTGATGAATCATCTGATGTTGCTAATGAGGAAACATCATCTTCTTCTGTGTTTGAAATTTCGGATATTGAAATATCTGGAGCAATTAGTAACCCAAGAACTTCTGTAGGAAAACGTTTCTCGCGAGAACATTTCCTGGAGTAATTTTCACGATATCGCTTAAAATCCTTATTTCAAGCTTCCTGGGCCTCTTCTGATAATCTGCCAATCAGAAGCAATGAAGATGCAATCAGGTCTGGTCCATGAATAAGTAACTTATGTATAGTTGGAAGCATATAAAACCAAGATACCCTTTGCAGTATCAAGTGTATACTTTCGAAAGTTGTTAATATGAATAACGTATCCACTCGATATGGTTACTAAAATGGTGTGCATCATTTTTGGTTTTTGGTTTTTTTTGGTTTTTGTCCGCCCCTGTAATTTCAAGTCTGTGTTTTGGAAAAATCGCCTTGCAGTATTCCCGTCATTCGAATTTCCGAAGCCAGGCTTAGGTTGATCAACTATCAATCCCATTCAATTTTTAAATTTCTTTATTTTCACAAGAATCTTATCCTCATTTCTTGCTTGCCACTTTTTTATTGGAAGTTTATATCCTCATTCACGAATTATCTGCTGCACCAACTAATATGGATAGAAATGGAGCAAGGCATTTGTTGAAGACGTTACTAACTCGAGGGTAAGGGAGTCAATATTGGAGCCGACAAGGCAGGAAGGAGAAGCAAGAAATAGTGTAGAAGAATGAACCAATATTAATAAAACATTTAATATTTATTTAATAAAATCTAAAATTAATGACATTCCTTTGTGTTGCCGTTATAATGAGAGTGCATTTTCCTAAAGTCTTACATGTAAGCTTTTTCCTAATTTTGATAACTAATTGTTTTATAGTTTGTAATCGGGTATATTCATTTATAAATTTGATGAATTTTAGCGGAAAGTAAGTAATCGGGCACACTGGTTTCGCTGGTTTTGCATTTGACAAATTCAAACTGCATATGTCAACATTTTTAGTTAAAATCGCAAGAAAATTTTAAAGAGTTCACATGATTATTAGTTTGACTTTAATTTTTATACTGAAATAGTTCACCTATAATAATACATCAAATTCACAGTGTCGACGTATGTGCAAGTAAACTTTTTCTATGATTACAAAATATATTGTAGTTTATTGATATATTTGCATAGGCGTGTTTTTGAAATTATAATTACTATATTACTTAAACAATTATAGTAAAATAACGTAGTATATTGAGTACATACCTGATGGTATTGGATCCATAGTTAATTAGGTAAAAAGCTACAGATATAAATGAGTTTATCCACTTTTTCTATCAAATTTAGCCCATCGATCATACGCAAATACTACTTAACAACAACAGTTTCATGGAGGTGGTGGTAGGTCTGGTGACCTTGAATGAAGTTAGATAGTGGCGCAAATGATACACTGATATGCTCAATTGCAATATGTCAACAACATATAGTCCTTTAACTCGTTTTATTTTACGATTAAATGCCACGGTTTCGAATTCCTGCCCCACTGTGAGTCGCAGAAAAAATAAAAGTAAATTCAGAACAAAAACAAAATAATAACTTTGCTTGATTATATTAAGCGAGATATCCCGTGGGTCCTGATCAAATGGACAACTTGTATATATATTTGATTATATGACAAAACCCGTCACGTTTACTTTTTTATATCTAAAGATTTTCTTTATTCCAGGTGTGTTGTTCCATCGAGCGATCCTCATGTCCGGTTCGGCCTTGTCCCCTTGGGCCCTAATACAAGAACCGTCCCGCTACGCTGCTCAGGTGGCGATCCATGCTAATTGTTCTCCCGAACTTCCGCATCCACATTTACTCAAGTGCCTTCGTGAAAAACCCCTCGAACTTCTCTTATCCACACCGATTATTGCGCCGGATTTTGCATTCGCGTTTGGGCCCAGCGTCGACGGAGTTGTTATAGATACAGGAGAGCCGCCAGGTAAGGACACAATCTCATTTTAGTGATAATAAAAATTTTAAATTGTTTCTAATAAATTTTAAATGATTAAAAATTAGAAATGAATTACATGAATTAAAAACTAAAAGTACGTAAAAGTACGGTGTGTATACATATTGAAATATTTATAGTAGTTCTAGTAAAGCCAGTGAAGTTTTCAAATAGTATCCAACAAGAGGCATGAATTCTGCTTGAAATGGTATTGATCAATATCCACACGATTTGAAAATATATGATTTTGACGGTTTATTTGAAATTTATACAGGGTGTCCCACAGACACTGGTCAAAACAAAGCCTGGTGAAAGGGGACATTACCAGCCCCCGGAACATGAAGTGGGGTTTCCCAAAAGTCAAAGTTTTAAAAGTTATTCTTGTGATTTTTGAGGAATTTACTACCATCCTCACTTATCACTGAATTGACCTGAAAATCGGCACAGACATACTTTGGTAATGTAGCACATAAATCACAAAGTATTAGATTTTTTGCACTTTTTGACGCGCTTTCACGTATTTTCAACTTATCTGCTTAATATACCTTGTGCTAGTAATCGGATGGAAATTTTAAAGATACTAGCTTGTTTGAAATAAAATTCTTAAAAAATATAGACATGTCCGATATGTATTGGTCAATCTGCCATCTTGGAAGAAAATAGAAAACACCAAAAGTGACCGCAAAAATCAAAATTGAATATTTTTTTTCTATAAGAAGGAGTAATTTCACCAAAGTTGGCAAAAATAAAACTCATTTATTGTCAAATATACGCACCAATCCCGACGCCATATGTCAAATGGAACGGTCAAAGATGGCGGACGAAATAAAATTTTTAATTCTTCATCAATAATCAAGGAGGCATTGTACGTCACTTTTTTCGATTGTACGTTATTTTATGTACTTTTAAGGGATAGAGTTCATTTTTTTTATTTTCAAAAAAAGTGCATATTTATAATTTTTAAAAATGCATTTTCTTCGACCCTCCTTTTTTTCACCCAATTTTCATCGAATCAAAATGAAATATACTATAGAAAGTCTGGTATAATTTCAAAAATTATACAAATTTATAGTCTGCCTTCCTAAAATTATACGTTTTCTGTTTCAAGTTAGTTGAAAAAATTGTCTAATTTACATCAGTATTACGAAGTCTTATATAATATTAAAGATGGATGATACCATATTCTTTAACTGAAGGTGAATCGATTTGCATTATTTTTCAGTAAATATTATTGATATAATTATAATCAAATTATTTACGTGATTTTTGTATTTTGTTGCATTATTATAAAAATTATTAAAAAAAAATAGTAAATTTATCATGAAATAAGTTTTCCTTTTATTACATTTTTTAAAATTATGAAAGTTAAAATAAAGGTAAAAAATAAAAGTTAACTTAAAATGAAAGTAAATATATATCGCTGCTTGTTTGAGGTTGAGAGGCAAGCACACTCCCGGCCGTGACATTGGGGTTTATTTTGAAGAAGGAATTAATCCCAGTATATTCAGATTTTGTGTGTCCCTCCCTTATCTCTAAATGTATAGTCCCTCCCACACAAGGTTCCAGAGTCTTCAGGGATAAATTGGGGCATATTACTTTAGGTACTTATTATTATATTTTTATTAATGTGGAACTATTCATTATAGAAATATTCCGATAATTCACTGTCGGTTTCAAAATTACAAACGTCATTGATATCATCTTCATCGTCACTTATATTTTGTTTTCTACTTTCCTCTTCGATATCGTTATATACTTGCATAACACGATCATTACTCTCTTTATTCTCACTATCATATGCAGTTTCACTCTCATTTTCATTTGCATGCTTATTCCCCCTCTCATTATTACTTTTTTTACCATCATATGTCATAATTTCACCGCATTCCTCATTGATAGTCGATTCATCAAACGTAGAAGAAGTATTGGCACAATTATTCTCTTTATAATAGACACATAGAATAGAATGTTTTATATTTAGTTTTCTACAGCTACATTGATTATTTTTATAGCCTATCTTACATTCACAAGAAATACCGCTTAGTATGGCATTAAGCCATACTCAGTTTTAAGTCATCTGAATTGTACCGTATCTTTCTCAGAACCTAACCATTTTTGGACTCGGAAATAGTCTTTTAAACAGTGTTTTTCTATTACCTCTTCAGTGGGTGGAATTGCAGACAATTTGCATGCCGTTTAAAGAGTACAGTTTTTAAAACATTGAAATCGCAAGTCATTAACTTTCATATCTGCTTTTGGTTCAAATTTATATAGAGCTTATATAAACAATTTTCCAATATGACGTAAATTACGTGCTAGTGTATTTTTAGGGATAATATAACTAGTGCTATAATTATCATCGGTGACAGCCCGAGGTAAAACCGATGAAAATTGACCGAGTGCGAAGCACGAGTTCAATTTTCTATAGGTTTTAACGAGTGGTATCACCGATTATTAATCATAACAGTTATAGTTGGTGAGAGGATATAATGAACGTTAACAGAAAATAAATTTTTTAAAAAGAGAAAAATTTTAAACGATCTGTTAGTTTGACAGTAAATATTACAATATATAATATAATAATAATAAAGTTTATTTACAAAGAGAAATACATGATACACTTATAGAACTATGATAACTTGTAAAATAAACTAGATACAGCCACAAGATGATGTACGATCATCTGACCGTGACTAATATAGGTAAATGGTATAAAATACTTTAGAAACTAATATTCAGCATTATCAACATGTAAAAAAAAATAAAAGAGATAAAAATTAAAAACTATAGAAAGAGAACTATAAAGAAATATAAATATATATATATATATATATATATATATATATATATATATATATATATATATATATATATATATATATATATATATATATATATAAGTTAATAGCAGTATATAAAAGACCTTCCATTTCATATTAGGACCAAACATTATTTATTACTGCAAGCAATCCCTTATATTAGGTTTTGATTTTTCAAGTCAATTTGTGCAATTATTTTTTGTCTGTCTAACATTACATATTTTTTTAATTCTATTTTAAACTTGTTTTTTGTCAGAGATTTTATATGTTTAGGGAGCCCATTGAAACATTTTGAGCCCAGAAATCTCCAACTACGTTGCCCTGTAGTGGTATTCATTTTTGGCACATGTATACATCCTTTAGTAGTTTGCCTAGTTCCATAAAAGGAAGTTGCCTGTGTAGAGTTTCCTACATATGATTCCAAAACACATTTTATAAAAAATAATTGTCTCAAATCTGGAAAATTACTCTCGTCGAAGAGACGATTAGATGAATACAATCGACTTTTACCTAACAGTATTCTTAAAAACTTTTTCTGCATAATTTCTAAATTAGACATGTGACGGTTTAGAGCTCCACCCCATGCGATTATTCCATAGCTCAAGTGAGATTCAACAAGGGCTGTGTACACTGATCTAAGTTGAAAAATTGGTAGATATTTTTTAAGTTGCTTAAATCTAAATAATATGCATCTAAGTTTATGTACGACGGATTTGACATGCTCGTCCCACCTTAGGTGGGGATCTAAAGTTACATCTAAGTATTTCATACTATTTGCTTTCTGGATATGTTGTGTGTGTCCAATTTTTAGAGTACTAAAATCAGGTAATCCATTTACGTATAACGAAAACGGTAGGTACTTAGTTTTTTTAATATTTATAGTTAACAGCTTTATATCGAACCAGTTCTTAAATAGTATAAGATCCTTTTCAACTTTATTTTTTAGTGAGTCCCAAGAGTTGTCCTTGTAAAAAACTGCTGTATCGTCGGCATAAGAATAAATTTGACCACTTGTAGGAATATCAAAAATAGAATTAATATATAATATAAAAAGGACTGGACCTAAAACCGTTCCTTGAGGCACCTTAAATTCTATTTTTCTTGATTGACTGTAGGTATTATTAACATGTGCTCTTTGCTGTCTATTTTCTAGATAGCTTTCTACTAATTTTAAGGCATTATTTCGGAAACCATCATTTTCTAAGGTGATGAGAAGTTTTTCGTGGCTAACAGTGTCAAAAGCTTTTTGAAGATCGAAAAAAACTGTTAGACATTTTTCTTTTTTATCAAGTATATTATATATTTCAGTAGTTAAATCTCTCATCGCATCATTAGTTGATTTTCCTTCCATAAAACCGAACTGAGACTCAGAAATTATATTGTATTTTTTTGTAAAACTGCATATTCTCATTTTTAAAACTTTTTCAAAGACTTTTGCTAGAGACGAAATGATGGAAATCGGACGGTAATTGGAAATATCAAGTGGATCTCCATTCTTAAATAAGGGTTTTATAATGGCCCACTTAAAGGCCGAGGGACATTTGCCTTGTTCCATCATGCTGTTTATTAAGTTGCTTCCCACTAAACAAAACATATATCCGTAATATTACGCAATATTAAACTGAAGTAACATATTAAATGTTTTCTTGCAATATGATATTTATATTAAAATAACCTAACTTTGGTATAGCTGAGAAATGTTAAATTGCAAAATATTGAAGAAACATTTAGTTAATATTAGCTCGAAAATATTTCCGTAATATAAAAAATTATATTTAACAAATGTATGTCACATATTATAATCAATGTATCTTTAATATTGCCATTAAAATAAGCATATTATATTACAAGAATGTAACTTGTAATATTACACGAAAATATTTCACATATATAACTGTAAATGTGTTACGAATGAATCTCATACATTATGAATAATATGCATTTGATCATACATTAACATTATTTGCAACGTTTATTCTATGTAACTACCATGAACTTCTATGAAAACTCGCCTATTCACAGAACGCGTCGTTTCTACATAACCTTAAAACCTTCGATATTTTGTGAGTAAGTGTGTTGCGCCTTAATGCCTTTAATTTCAGAAATGATAAGGCGAGAATAAGGTGAGTAGATAATTACAGTAATGTAGAAATTCGTGGAAACTTTTAGCAACAAAATAAAAATAAACTTTAAATTTTATTTATTTAGTTACCTTACCCTGTGTTAAGGCGAGTTTATAAAAAAAGTCCCAGTCCTAACTTAGCCTATCTTAGTCTTAATTTTTTCCCTAAAAAGTTAAATGTACAGGTTACCCGTATGCCGTTTATAAAAGTCGCAATCCTGTCTTGTCCTAACTTAACCTAAAATTTTTAGATTAATTTTTCCTAGGGGCTAATACCACTGAATAGATCAGAAATCAATTCCAATTGGCATGAAAAGTTCGCGTATCTATTTTACGATCAACTTAAGACAAAGGCCAGTTTTTATAAACCCGTCTTAAAACATCAGATATATTTTAGGGAAAAATTAAGACTAAGACAGGCTAAGTTAGGACTGGGACTTTTTTTATAAACTCGCCTTTTATTTGTCGAAGCACACTAATTGCATTTTATTGATAAACATATAACATTAAAATATTATTCTTGTTTCAACCTGCTTATTTTAGGTCAGTTATTTATTGCTTTACTCGTCGAAGGCTAGGGGTTTATCCCCAGATCCGTTGCATATGTGGTCCTAATCACGGGGATAAAAAAAAATAAAAATTTGATATTAGGCCACCGATCAATTGTCCCTGTTTTAAGTTGGCTGCTCGACCAACGTAATAGCTAGGGAGTTGGTGGCAGAATTTTTTATATGATTTTATCATGTGACTGAAGTCGAAAAGTGTAAAGATCTCATAATAACAAGCCGGAAAAACCATTTCAGTCATTACGGCATTGCTGATTTTTTAATTAACAGTTATTTAAAAGTGCAAAAAAAACAAACGCTCCTATATAATTTTATTGTGTCAGTAATTTGTTTTAAATGTTGCCTGTCAGTGTCAATATGACATTGATATAAATGCAGTCGTCTGAAATCTATGTGTCTGCGTTTTCCTGTAATTTAATTTTTTTTATTAATTTATGATATACTAAAAATTAAGTGATTTTATTGGCGCTGTACCATATATCAAAAGTTTCGCAAAGCGGTAAGAAACAATAAAACAAAGTTCAGTTACCCGTACTGCTGAGTTTAAAGAGGGTGAATTTTCAAAATTTCCTACATTTTTTGTATATACATTTTTATTGTAAGTCTAATACGTAAGAAGATACAGCGGTAGAAAATTGTTTGATTTTTTTTTTTTTCAAAAAATGCTCGAACTCCTTTGTTGCGCGGACGGTCCTGCCTTTAATACGTACAGGCTTAGAGAGCAGTGTTTTTGATTTGATAATAATTACTTACACTTTTGGTATATTGAATGTTTCTAAGCAATTGTAAGGATTAAATGTGTGTAAGGATTTTGTAAGGGATTTAAAATTTTGTAGCCAATAGTCAGGACATAAAATTTTATAATTTGAAATTTCTTTAAAAAATGTTGGATTATCTAGAAATTATAAAAAGAGTATAAGAGCAAGTGCCGACTCTTGAGGTATTCCATTTTTATTGCCAATTCTTCTGAATACCTGTCATTAAATTTAATAACTTTTGTTTCCTATTTTCGAGAAATGATGTAAGCCACTGTAATACTATTCCGTCAATTTAATATTTTTTTTAGTTTCAATACAAGTATTATTATAATATATCTTTATTATAATAATATAAAATTTGTTATGTTGTGAACATGCATTATATAATAAAAAAAAATTTTTCTTAAACCCATTTGTCTGACGCTGTATCTCTTTAAACATTAGACTTACAATAAAAATGTATATACAAAAAATGTAGGAAATTTTGTCCTCTTCAACTTTGTCTTCAGCATTTTTCTCGTAGGATTGAGCGTTGCCGAATTATTTTGAAAAACAATTTTTTGCACCTTTAATTCAAGATGGCGGTTCGCGCCTCCTCCCCACCCCCAAGGTTGAAAACTTGTGTTTTTTATCATGGCCTCGACTTAAACAACATATGTCATAATCATTAATACTCCACATTTTGCAGGGCAAAATTCCCGACTGATTGTCTTACTTTGACATTTTTTGGAGTAAATTGAGAATATTTCTGAAAATCAGCAACGTACACGTCAGCCAATGTTTTTCTCTGCTAATGGATATAAAAACTAACAAATTACCAAACACCATTCGAGGTTTCTATTTTGAATAGCCTACATTTTTATTTGCACTTAAGCTTGGTTGCCATTTTGATAATATAACTCGATAACTGAAAGACACTCGACCTATGGTCTCGTGTTTTTGTACCATAATAAAGATAATGATTAACAATGTTATGTCAGTAACTATGATACTTCTATACTGTATTCTCGTTCAGATATTAATATATTCCATTTTTTAACAGAGGCTGTCAAAATTACCTTCGCAGCCACCACAGCAAAACAATTCGAAGATGTGGTAGCTGAATGGCAGCGCTTCGCCAAACAAAGGAAACAGCGAGAGAGGCAATGAATAATATGGATTTATTTTATAACACTAGTTTTTTTGTTGTTGGGAATTTGCATTTTTATTTTTATTTATTTTTATACATTGTATATTTTTATGTATATTTTTAACAAAATATATTTTTAATTAAATGTTTTCTTTTTATTTTAAGTTTAGGTGATTATTTATTAAATACTATAGATGCCTCAACTGATGCAAGTTAGTGCTGAAGGATTATGGACAGGTGCCTGTCGAATAATGTGTCCCCCACTAATTTGTACAGTACATCTTACAATTTCCTATGAGTAGAAACACATAATTTGACACAATATTTCTGTCCGTAATCCTCTAATACTAACTGGCACTGGGACAACTATAGTATTCAACCAAGGTTATTGTTACTTTGGGGCAATATTAATTCAGAACTAAATTAATGTTACCTTAATATTTACATTTATCTTGATACTACATTGCCTTACTAGTATTCGAATCAAGTGCGGATCTAGAAATTTCAATAATTTTTTTCTCGTCTGTGGCGCATGGGACCCATACGAAATATGGGAAATAACATATCGAGAAGCACTTCTGTAATAAAAAATTTTGAAAAAGCAGTTTGTGGATTTTTTTTTCAAAATTCGGTTACCGGGGGGGGGGGGGTAACCTGGGGGGGGGGGCGAGGTCTAGGGACTCCCGTTTAATTTTTTTTTGTCATATGCATTTTACTTTTCATAAAAATACAACAATACGTTTTGAAGTTTATGAAAATATTTTCATTACTAACTGAAATACAACGAATTGAAATTTTGTGATTTACAATTTAACAAATCACAAAATTTCAATTCGTTGTATCTCAGTTAGTAATGAAACGTATTGATGTATTTTTGTGAAAAGTAAAAGCAACGTAATTGCATTTATTCCATCCAAGCCAGCGGATTTTTTGCTTTTAAGGTCGTTGATAACATGTTTTACTTCTGTGACAGAAGTGGGGGACAAAAAAATAGAATTATTAATTTTATGCTCAAAATTAGCTGCCTGGGTATGTTTACTCTGTATTTTATTAGCTACATTTTTACCAATATCAGTGAAAAAGTTTACAACCTCATTTGCAATTTTTAAGTTATCGTGAGTCGTTTCACCTATTTCATTCCTTATAGAATGTATTTCAGTTGTGGATAACTTCGAGTTGTTTGTTATCTGATTAACGGTATTCCATAGGTCTTTGGAATTATTTTTTGTTTTGTTTATACAACCTTTATAGAAGTCTTCCTTGCGCTTTTTTATTAGTTTGCTTAGAACGTTTTTATAGTTTTTATATTGTTCTTTTAATATGGCATTATCAGGATTTTTCTTCAATTTAATCCTGTTTGTCTCGTGTATTTATAGAGTGCACTAAGCCATTAGTGATCCATTTTTTCAGTTTTACATTTTTATGATTAATGTGTTTTGTATAGGTGCAACTATTTATATGATGTATCAAAGTGTTAACAAATTCATTTGTTTCAGATTCAATGTCGGCTCCTACAATAAAATCCCAGGACAGAGAACTTAAAACAGCACTAAGTTTTTTATAATTTATGTATTTATATGACTTTTGTTTAGTACTGCTAGATGTTAAATTGTTACTTAATACTAATTGGGACACTATAATGTGATGGTCCGTTATATCACTTTGAATAATTCATCAATCAATACAATAATTATTTATTTATTCATTACAATACATATTTTCAACGTTAAATGTACAGCTTTGATATACATCAGTACAATAATTATTTATTTATTTATTATAGTACATATTTTGAACGTTAAATGTACAGTTTTGATATACAACTTGTGGATTATCGCATTCGGTATGGGAAACTGAAACACTATTAGATGTTTCAATCCCTCTCATCTTATTTACTATTTCAAAATGTCGTGGGGATTGCATTTGTAAATAAGACTTTAAGGACTTTGAGTTATTGTGACCAGTTATCTTCATGACTTGTTGCTCTGGTATATCTGCGTTCGTCAAATTGGTTACAGCTGTTAATCTATAAGAGTGATTTGTCACTTTTTTGTTGGTGGTATCAATTCCCACTTTTTGAGTGGTTTCCTTTGTCCATTTGGAGATAGTATTAACTCCTACGGGAAGGTTTTTTGTACCATGCTGTAGTACTTCCCAATCTCCAATTTCTGTTTGGTGTCAGGAAAAATCTATCGGTCGTTACATTATCTGATCGTTTTCCCATTAGTTTTAGAAACAATCGAACTGGACACACATCAGGATCTACTGTATTAGGTATTAACCATTTGCTATCACAACAAATTTTGTCCCTTCCATGATTCGTTTTGTTAAATACTAGATTGTATTCAATTCGGTTAGTAAAGTTTCCAGAATTGTCAGTTTCTTTCTTGAAGTGATAAATGGATGCAGACGCAGCTTCGTTACCACGCCATGCCAATTCTTTAGCGACAATGTTAAAGAACTTTTTTTGAAGCCTTTCAGGCGTATTCTCGTCCCAGATTATTTGCAGTTTTTTACATTCTTCTAGTGTAAAAGCAACAGCACTAACCTTTCTTTTTTCTTGTATTTCCTGTAGTTGCTTTCTTTTAGAATCGCGAGCAACATTAATTTTTTTGACAGAGATTTGTGAGTACCTAAGTAAGTTTTTTTTATTTCTAATCATGCGACAAGCTTTTAAGACAATTAATTTTTTTTTGTTTTTATTTTTTTCGTTTTAGTGCACCTAAATAATAAAAGCTTGTTTTTAAAAAAGTTTTTTTTACATTTAATTTTATTTTTAAATTTTTAGCTACGCCTTAATTGGTTTTATATATTCATTGCGTCATTCCTATCCGATATAAAACTTATAGTTTACACCGGATACTTCACCATTTCTTATTTGCATGAGCTAATACACTATACGATCAAATTATAGTGTTAAAACTAAAAAAAAATTTCCGCCATCTTGGGGCGTCCGCCATATTGAATTTAGTGTGACGTCATTTTATTTTCATATTCTTCTCAGCAAACTCTTTCATTTGGGTGCATAAAAAGTAACTGGTCCGCCTTCTTTGGAGTCCGCCATATTGGTTTAAAATGACGTCACTTAGCTAACCATGCATTGTCATTCAAACTAAACGTGTATGCAAAATTTCAGGTCAATCGGTTGGAGATAACTGTTTTAAAATTGACTTGCAAGATTTGAACTAAACAAACAAACTAACATACAAACATTGCAAGTTAAATAAAAGCTTGTAAAAAGATAAAGTAGTCATTCGACTTAAGAAACATCAGATATTGAATGAGGAAGAATAAAGAAAAGTTATTGTTTAAATAAATAGTGCTTCTATACATTATTCAGTTGCTGTACGTAGGTACCTTAATGGAAATTTTTCAGACAAATGGATTAGACGAAATAGCTTTTCTTTTTTTTTTCTCATTTGGTAACATCAACATCAGATACTAAATGAGGAAGAAAAAAAAACTATTCCGTCCAATCCATTTGTTTGAAAAATTTTCATTAAAGCACCTACTACGTACAGCAACAGAATGATGTATAGAAACACCACTTGTTTAATGACTACTTTACCTTTTTTAGTAAATCTAACCGACTGTTATACAGGGCCAGTCGAAAAGTGAGAAATTTTAAATTTGATTATTGAATAACAAACACCCAAATTTGAGGTATCAAGCTAAAATTTGGTATAGAAGCATTTGAGACAACTGCGAATCAAATATGCTATCCAATTTGCCGATAAAAAAAATGCCTAATAGTCAATCTCGAAATTGAGGAGCTTAGTAGGCCTCGAGGGGGCAACGGTTGAGGGGAAATAGTGTACAAATCGGAGGAATTAGGAAGGAATTAGGAACGAATTAGGAAGGAATTGAAGGTATTTCGGAAGGAATTATTAGGTATTAAGGGAATTACAGGGTAATTTGGAGGAAATATATATTTTTAGGTATTAGAAGGAAATTAAGAGGAAATAAAAGGTACTAGGAGGGAATTAGAGCTTAAAAATATTAAAATGGAATGTTTATCTTGAAGAATTACATACCAATTCTTATATAAAGGACGTCAGTGTTGTAAAAACATTAGCGCAGAGATTAGCGCTAAAAATATCTAGTAAAGAAAAAATATTTAATTTAATTAAACTACCGATGATACTATGGACTAGTTCAGTAATATAACGATTTATATCGGACAAAATTCATAAAGTTTTGAAAATTGGTAGAAATTTTTATTTATTTATTTATTTACGTATAAATACATTTACATATTGTGATACTAATCCTAAAAGAGAGAAAAAGCGAAATACAAAGATGAGATTAAAAGTAAGTAACAAGTAAATAACAACAATAACAAAAACTACTGCAGTATGGCGCGTTTCGCCTGGTTTTTAAAGCCACCAAGAGATTTACTAAATAAGTCAAGTTCAGTGCAGTATTTGTTGACTGTTGAACTTATTCTATTCACCGGACTGAACATAGCGTAAGTTGTTCGACAATAAGGTACAGACAGAATGGATATATTTCTAGTATTAAAAGATGGTACATTAAAACGCATAGACTCCAAGCAATCAGGAGAACTGATGTAGTTATTAATGACTTTGAAGGCGAAACAAACATCGTAATATTGACGCCTGCTATGTAAGGAACTAATTCCCAAATATGATTTTGCTTCCTCACAGGTTAAGAATATACCCCTCGTGCTCAGTTTATAGCACATAAATCTGACAAATTTGTTTTGTACAGATTCAAGTCTGTTGATATATATGTTGTAGTACGGTGACCAAACAATGTTGCAAAATTCCATAATAGATCTAACCTAGTTAGATCTATCATGGAATTTTGCAACATATATATAAAATAGTTAATGCTCGAGGATCTGAAAAATCTTGAGCCATTCTCTTAAGAAATCCTAACATTTTATTTGCCTTCCCAATCATGTGTTCGAAATGCTCAGAAAAAGAAAGTTTAGAGTCAAATATAACACCTAAATCTTTCACCGTGGTTACGTTATGCAAGCTCACGCTATTAATACTGTAGTCAGGACGAATGGGTAACAACCTGCGACTGAATGTCATGGAATAGCATTTATCAACATTAAGATGCGTGTTGTTGTCTTCGCACCATGAATAAATTGAATCAAGATTTTTTTGAATCTGGGCACAGTCATTCAGAGAATAAATATCACTAAATATTTTCAGGTCGTCCGCAAACAGTAAAAATTCACAATCAATATTTTTAGCAATATCATTGATGAATAAATTAAACAATAGGGGACCAATGTGGGAGCACTGGGGCACACCAGATGTTGCGGAGAATGTCTCCGAAGTATATCCGTCAACAAGAACCTGCTGGGTTCTCTCAGAGAGATACGACTGAATCCAAGATAATAAAGGAGGACCGACTCCGATTTTATGGAGTTTCTTTATAAGAAGAGAGTGGTTTACCTTATCGAAGGCTTTGCTAAAGTCCATGTATACCGCATGCACGTCAGCGCCTTTTACCAGAGATTTAACGATGAAGTTGGTATAGATATATAAATTGGAGTCCACAGATCGACCTTGGAGGAATCCATGCTGCTCTGGAATTATGATACTACTTAAGGAAGCGGATACATTTTTTTCAACTAACGACTCAAATAATTTCGGAATTGCAGATAGGATGCACACAGGTCTATAGTTATTGATAAGAGATTTGTTACCAGCTTTGTAAATCGGAGTTACGTATGAACTTTTCCAACATGATGGAAATATACCTGTTTTTAAGGACATTGAAAATATGAGGAAGAGTGGCAAGAAAAGTGATTTGGAAGAGGACTTTAAGAAGATTGGTGGAATTTTGTCAGGACCCGCACCTTTGTTGACATCAATTGAATCAAGGGCAGTTTCCACATCTAAAGGGCTGATGTATACCTTATGCATATCAACAGTAATGTCAGGAGTGAAATTACATTCCACGTCATGTAATGGACTGTAAACTGAAGAAAAATAGCTTGCAAACAAATTCGATATACCCTCACCACCCTCAGCCTTGGAATTATTATAGTACATTGAGAGGGGCAAACTGTCAGATTTTCGATTTAATTTAATAGAATTCCAGAAACATTTAACGTTATCCGGAATAGATCTTTCAATAGTACCCACATATTCAGCATAACATTGTTTAGTCAATAAATTACATCTTCTACGAAGATCGCTAAAAACCGAATGCACATCTGGATCGCCTGATTGCTTGTACTGTTTATGAGTTTTCTTTTTTTCACATATTAAATGTTTCAGCTCGGAACTGAACCAGATAGGATATTTCTGATCGCATTTAGTTCGTAGAGGAACGAACTTTTCGATACAATTCCACAGAGTATTATACAAAATATCAACCATAGCATTAACATTGTCAGTATTAGAAAATAAATAATACCAATCGATTAATAAAAAATGATTGTTTATCTGATCATATTGTGCTAAATTGAAATTATAATAAGTTGTAATATTAGCTTTAAGATATGTGTTTAGATCATTTGTTATTGTGATTAGCAAGGCAGGATGGTAAGAATCACCTGATATTAAGGAAGCACATTTAGAAACTGACTCAACATCACTATTAGAAAAACACAAATCCAGCACAGAACCCTTTTCATTTAAAATGTAAAGGATAGCATAAGAATTACTAAACCGAAAAGTTCCTACCCCTAAATAGTGTGCTTCATCCCCTAGGACGCCGTTTTCACCCCCATTTTCAGGTTTTCTAGATTATCTCGGGAACGGTGCACTTTTTGATCAACTATTCCTTATAAAATTCTCTATAAAAAACGTCTCTACACTTTTTTCCTAAAATTAATAGTACCGTGGGAAATAAGGCGCACACATAAGGGTTGGTTCCAGTCAACACAATTGTAATCTTTACTATAATCTACTTTAAAGTTCAATGCTTAACGCTAAAGCAGTAGCTACCAAACTCCACCTAAAATTATAATAAATGTACCACTTCCACCCTCTCACCTCTATAAAATAACGCGATTTTTAAAGAAGCGAGAATATTGTATATTGTACTTGTTTCCACGCCACCCTAGAGGTAAACTGCTTGGCGTGTGGTGTCCCCTGTAGGCCGAATCCACTAATTATCAAAAGGTTACCTACGTTAATTAATCTTCATGGTCTTCCATAGATTCGACATTCATACATGCTTGTCCGTGGTAATTGTGGAGCAACGTAAGCCTGCTCTTCTGCCACTGCACCTGTTTTCGCACCCTAATTTGCACGAACAAGAAATTAGTGTTATAACAGATTCGGGAGCCGGTTCTTTTGTTGTCATAGTTCGGGTTAATATACCGCCAATTTTTTTCCATCCCCAATCAGTAGTTTCTAGCGTAACGTTTTTCTATGTTTGAATTTGGTAAAAAACGCGATATGAGTGTTGCCGAACAGCAGCAGAAGTTGTTGGTAGTTTTGATAATATTACAGTATTGTTCGCATTACCAACAAGTTTGTTAAAAGTCATGAATCTGTAAACATCTAGACTTTTTTCTGCGGAGGTAGAGTTGTATAAAGCTAGAACAAATCGCTCTCCTACGTCTACAATTTCTCCATGACTAGCTTTTTCATTATTAAAACTTTGCACGATGTCTTGTAATATTTCAGTAATATAACAGTTAAAATTGTAATATATTGAACAAAATTCACAAAGTTTCAAAAATTGCGTGCTTCATCCCCTAAAGGACGTCGTTTCCACCCCCATTTTTAGGTTTTCTAGATTATTTCTGGGACGGTGCATTTTTCCATAAATAAACCTATATACAGAATTATTCCTTATATAAAATTCTCTATAAAAACTTCTCTAAACTTTTTTCCTAAAATTAATAGTACTTTGGTAAATGAGGCACAAATGTAATCAGCGCAGGTCATATAATTCGCTGAATATTCGTATGGCTATTTCCAAAGCTTACGAGAAAAAAGTATAAATATCTGTGCACCACCACAATGTAAAAAATTTAAATTTCTCCCACTACATTTCAAACGACCCAAGGTTACTGCATTATTTTAGAGCTTGCTGTAAACGTTGTTACTGTTCAGGGCTGCCAATGTGCGGGATTTTACGCAAAAACCGGGTATTTTAAATCTATTTTCGGGTAAAATCGAAACCGGAAGTCGGCCATTTTGGTTCTTTACATTATATAATTGGAAATTGTATCCCATATCACTACACCAAATTTGAAAAAAATCCATTCACCCATTCAAAAGTTACAACAGTGTCCCTATCGGCTGAGCGACCCGGTATACAATATTCTCGCTTCATCAAAAATCGCGTTATTTTATAGGGGTGAGAGGAATTTATTATAATTTTAGGCGGACTTTAGTAGCTACTGCTTTAGCGTTAAGTATTGAACTTTAAAGCAGATTATAGTAAAGATACGGTCAACACAATTTATTGTGTTGACCGGAACCAACCCTTATGTGTGCGCCTTATTTCCCACGGTACTATTAACTTTAGGAAAAAAGTGTATAGATATTTTTGATAGAGAATTTTATAAGGAACAATTTTGTTTATAGGTATTTTTATCAAAAAGTGCACCGTTCCCGAGATAATCTAGAAAATATTAAGGTATTAGGAGAAAATAAAGGTATTTGAGGAATTAGGGGAATTACAAGGAATTAAAGGGGAAATAAAGGATATTTTTCTAGAATAGGTATTGGGTGTACAAAATTTCGCCAGCTGTTGCCCCCTCGGTAGGCCTTGAAAATATGAAAATTACAAATTTATCAAAATAGTCAAATAAAACTCATCGAGCACTATATCTCAAAAAAAAAAAAAATTAAAATCAGCCAACGCGTTCCAAAAAAATAGGGTGTTGCGTTATTAAATAGCAACACTGTATTATTATTATTATTACCATGCGTATGCTTAATAAATTTCCTGTCCATTTTGTATTAAATTTTTGATGTTGTACGAGATTTTCTATAGTATATTTCATTTTGTTTCGATAAAAATTGGGTGAAAAAAAGGAGGGTCAAAGAAAATGTATTTTTGAAAGTAAAGTAAAAAAGTAAAGTAAAAATGCACTTTTTTGAAAATAAAAAAAATGCACTTTTTCGAAAATTAAAAAAATGAACTCCCCTAAAAGTATATTAAATAACGTTGTTTGATGTTTTCGGCTCTTTCTGAAGTTTTTAATTTTTTTCCAAGATGACGGTTTGACCAATACATATCGGACAGATCTATATTTTCTAAGAATTTTATTCCAAATAAGTCAGTATTTCTAATCCCATCTGATTACTAGTACAAGATATATTAAGCAGAAAATTTAAAATCTGCGAAAACGCGTCAAAAAGTTCATATAACTTTTGACGCAAAAGAAATTTTTGAGCGGAAATATTTTTTCGTAATCAGGAGGTCATAATACATAAAAATCAACAATAAAATTTCAGGTGGAATGTTGTGGCCCAAAAAATAGTAGATTGTTATTACAATCTACTATTTTTTGGGCCACAAGTGTGGCAAGGGCTTCATTGCCAAACGATGTACGAACGTAGGAACACGAGCGCAGCGAGCAATGAAGCTTGCCACATGTGTGTTACATACTATTTTTTCTACGGTGGTGAAGTTATTTCCCTTTTTTAAAGTCTTTCCAAAATTTTAAATTTGCTGCCTGTCAGATTTTATTTAAAGTGACATTTTCCGCAGTCATTCTGAAGTGCAATTCATGTGTAATTAATGTACATTTATAGAATTTAATTATTATTACCAGTAAGTAATATAAAATTCTTTAAGGTTAACAGACTATTTTATTCCGGTGTGTGAAGATGCAATCAAGGCGTGTGGCAAATTCTTTGGCGCACAGCGTGCGGCGAAGTGATATTTTCTGCAGTCATTTTGAAGTTAGAAAATTTGACTTTCAGCACAATCGTAGAAAAATTAAATTAAATCAAATCGACTGTACTATAAACTTAAATAACCGTGTGGAAAATAGTATATACACGTGTTTAGCCACTTTACGCATTGATACGTAAAACTTGTACACATTTATTTTATTATATTTTAACTCACTCTAATGTAAACGCACAGTAGAACATAATGGTCAATAAACCACTACATGTCCTCAAAATTCCGTTTTACACGCTAAGATAAATATATTTAGCTATCTTCCTAACTTATTTATTTTATCAGGAATTGCTTGCTGATTTTATCTACAATATACACGAGGGATTTACGTGTTCCCGATACTTTAGGTAATTTTAACACGAATCCTTGTTGCGATGGTAACAGGAAGTGTATGAGGGCTGCTTTCTAAGCACATTAGGGTGAGACTGAAACTGAGGATTATTTCTCGGGTATATATCAACTAAGAAACTATTAACTACCTCCCAAATGAAGGAACTTGCTTGGGATCTGTCCCTTTTATTTCGAAATCGTTAATCCTTGCAAGGATTGCTGCTTATTTTAAAAGAGTATACAGTTAAAGAAAAATGATTTCTTTAGATTTTCATTTCCCACATATATTTTTAAAAAACACCTTTCGTAACTAAATAGGATCGAATTCATAATTTTATGCCCACCTTATTAAAGGATTAAAAGACACATTTTCGTAGTTTTGAGATACTTTCATAGTTTTAGATTTTTAATTACGTCGACTTTATTTATCAACGGAATAATTTATAATTTAAAGTTCTTCTATATATGAATTATGGACAATTTTTCTTCTATTAATATATTTATTCAATTTGGTTCAGTAAGTGCAAACTAAAGCTATTTCTGTAACGTAGAATAAACCGAATAGACAATAAACCTTGGCGATACCTGCGTTAATGAACTTCCAGCTCCACGTAAACTGCTGCAGGGAGAGAACAATCAAAATGTAATAATGTCCTGGTCATTAAGTGTTAATTGACTGATAATTATGACACAGTAGGGCCAGTTCTAAATAGAGTTAATCCAATATATTGTTATTGTTATTATTATCCCCGCTGGGAACTCATTATAACGAAATAACTGAACCAGGCCTATTTGTCCGTCCGGAGTTCAAAGAGAGCTGACAATGTACGTTTTTTAATCAACCTCGACCAGTACAGTCTCATTTTGGTTCAACAATTAAGTATATAAACTCTGTTTGAACACAGTAGACAAATATGCAGGTTGCAAATATACAAAATTCATGTTGTAAAGTTATATATGGACTTTGTAAATGTGACTAGGGAATACCTGCTATAACAAAAATATTACGTTGGCTAAATGTAAGTAATATGATGAAGTTATACTTGTTATCCTTTGTGCATTTCCATAAATCATTCTGGTGTGCCATCGTATATTAAAGAAAAATTTACAAGAAGGTATCAACAACAATCAGTAAATATACCTCCCCATGAAATGTTTAATATATCAAAATTTATAATGCCCTTATTTAAAAAATCACAATTATAATTGTTCAATATTCCCTGATTTTTTTTTGTTAATTTTAAGCTATAATTTAGTTTAATTACTTACATTTTATTCTTTATGTGCATTAGTTGATATAGCTTAAAAATAAATTCCTTTTTTTCTTTGCCATAAATTAGATTTGAAACAATTTTTTTCTTTATTTGTCCGCGTGAATTACTCGGTTTCACAAAAACCTACCTACGGCTATTCAAGAAGGATACCGAAGTGGTACGAAGAACGACAGTTCACTTTTGAATGCGAACGGGCTACTACTGTAGTAATTTTCTCTATTTTCTCGAAATCTATAACAATTGTTCTACTTGTGGAGTAAAACATCTACAGTCCACTGCGCTGCCGAATACTGCACGATAAACGACAACCAGGCTCCTAAACATCCAGCCAATAAAGGCAGTAAACGTGCAACGGAGTACGAACAATTTAATTTACTTAACTCACTCTCAACTCATTATCAAATTGTTTTCTTACTTAAAATATTACAGTAATTATGATATATTGCAAATATATCATAAAACATCACATACAGATACCACAATACATAACACATCTACTCACCCCGCCAAATATGAAGAAGCAGCCTAAAATAGCATTATTCATAGGTTAATTAATATCTCTGTCTGAAGAAAATTACAATAAAGAATTAAGTATATAGTCGAGAATCTAAAGGTCCGAATTCGATCATGGGGTATGAACTCGCAGGTATAAAATTAAAAAAATATGGATATTACCCAGAATTTTATGTCTAATTCGATTCCAGAGGGCGCGATGTCGGCCAAGATTGCGAAATTGTAAAAAAAGTAATAATTTCGAAAAAAATTAAATATTGCATTATTATATTTCGTTTACATTGTACTTACGAGCTTATTTATAAAGATTTTTTAATAAATCTTATATCAATCGAAAGCTTAATGTTTGTAGTTTGATACAAGTGTAATAGAGCGACATTATTCTCATTATAAACAACACTATAAATTGTTTAAACAATATGTGCTCGGAAAATGTAGTGTAATTTTCGGCATCGAGGTACTTTTGTTATTATTGCAGATAGATGTGTAGTTATTTGAGACGAAATACGTAGAATAGACCAATGAACATTTTTTATTAAAACAATTTTTTAATTCGCTGAATAATTTAGGAGATATGAGATATGAATAAATATAAGCGTGGCATCGGGTACGCGATTTGCCAGTTTGCATCATATATTAAATACTTATACATGGTGTGCATTTGCCGTTCGCATTGTTTATTAATTCTAGTCTGACAGGCGAAGAACATGCACTTTTCAAATCACAGCGAAGCAGGCAGTAGAATATTTGCAATAGTTCAGTACCTATCAAATTTGAATTACAAAAAGGTAATAATTCGAGCTACTGATACAGATATTTTTGTGATGGCAGAATGCTAGGGTGACAATACGTCCGGAATTTCGCTGGAAAGTCCAGCATTTTGGAGTATTGTCCAGCATTTACAATGTAAATGCTGGACAGTACTCCAAAATGCTGGACTGTCCAGCGAAATTCCGGACGTATGGTCACCCTGCACGGTGCTGTGCTACTAGAATAAACATAAATGTGTTGTGGATACATAGATTCGATGTGTATATACCTATTCACTGCATAATACAAAAACTGTCGACTACGCAGAATATAACAGAAATTTATTTGGGCAATTTTTTTCTATGTACTTACGTCTTAAGTGGTTGCGATACGGTCAGTTTTCCTTTCAGAAAAGGAAAAACTTACGTATTCAAAACATGCCTCAAATATGCCAATGATGCAAGTTACAGTCAATATTGAATTTACCACTCGACAGTTCATTTGATACTGCTGAATTTGAAAACTCTGCACGATATTTCTTTAAAGTCTTATATGGTAGACCGTTTTTCATTGGTAATTTGGACAATTTGCCCATTTATTTCACACTTGTAAATCGTATATTCGAAATTTGAACTGAAGACTCATTTCATCAGCACATTATTAGAGCTGCCTGCCCAATAATAATTTAGAAGACAGCAAGTTGCGCCAATCCAGTGCTTCCCAACCCTAAAGATTTTGGTTGGGTTTCGAAGGACAATATATTAGTACCAAGACTTATGACAAAAAGTGTCCGTCCAAATGTAACGCCTGGAAACATATTTTGTAAATGCAAACAATTCCAAAATTGCATTGGAAACTGCAGTTGTGCTAAGGCCAGTTTGGCGTGCATAATAGGTTGTTTTTGTGAAGGCCGACGTAAAAGGTGTTAGTTTAACCTTAACTTATACTATAGTATTAATACATCAATACACTTAATTATAGCATTATAACATCAATCATATGTATAACGACTTACCTATAATACTCCAATTTTAGTTATATCATATGTATCATGTACACAGAATTTACAATACATACAACTATTATTTTGTCAAGACGAGAAATATTTTCATTTCATTGTAGTTGTTCTTAAATTAAATACAGATAATTTGTTCTGTTTGTAAGCATTATTTATGATCTGTACGAACTTTCATATGAAAGACGTTACAAAATTGTTACTTCTACCTTACAAAAAAATTAATAAAGTAATGTACAGTGCCCGTCACAATAATCTTGCCAACTTACATTTTTCGAAATTCTCTACATTTCCTCCTGGTGTATATTATTACATTTTTTTTGTTTATTTTGTTAATTGTCCTCTGCTCTATAAGAATAAAATGTCAATTGTGTTGTGGTAAAGGATGACGGATTTATATAACTGATAAATCAAATAAAACTTGCCATAGGTGGCAAAATTATTGTGACGAGCACTGTACGTAGTAATAAATACTTTTATTATAACAGCAGTGCCTCGAAATCATGTGTAAATAGCCTACAGAGACAAGACCGCGCGCGCGGTGGACCAAAACAATGTGCTTCATTTAAAAAAAAACATATCTCCTAAATTATTCCGCGAATTAAAAAATGGTTTTAATAAAAAATGTTCGTTGGTCTATTCTACGTATTTCGTCTCGAATAACTTCACATCTGTCTGCAATAATAACAAAAGTACCTCGATGCCGAAAATTACACTACACTTTCCGAGCACATATTGTTTAAACAATTTATAGTGCTGTTTATAATGAAAATAATGTCTCTTTATTACACTTGTATGAAACTACAAACATTAAGCTTTCCATTGATATAAAAATTATTAAAAAATCTTTATAAATAAGCTCGTAAATGCAATGTGAACGAAAAATAATGAAATATTTAAGTTCCAAATTTTTTTCGAAATTATTATTTTTTTGCAATTTCGCAATCTTGGCCGACATCGCGCCCTCTGGAATCGGATTTGGCATAAAATTCTGGATAATATCGACAATTTTTTAATTTTATACCCGCGAGTTCAGGGTTCGGCATTTTAGACGCGTCTTTTTGGGTGCTAGATTCCTTACTAATAATAAAACAAATTGCTCTAAATAATGGCTATAACCTTAATATGATAAATAATATAGTTTCTTCAAAATCTTTCAAAAAAGCTATAAACCTTGTATATCCTATTCATAAAAATACTTTAAAATATAAAAGCCTCACGTATATCGGAACTCCTACAGAATTAGTCGCTAAAAATTTAAGAAAACAGAATATCAATATCAGTATCGCATATAAAATATCCAATTCTCTTGGAAAATTAATAAAAAAACAATAAAGACAAAACAAAGAAAGAACAGAAATCAGTCTATTACAATAATTCTTTACCCATTTCTCTAAAATCATGTAATCCTTTAATATTTAAACTTAAGTTAAAAGCAGTATTATTGACCTATCACTATTGATACCATTCTAGTGTTGGAGAGAAATAATAATGAGGTACCTTGCAAGATCAATTTTGTTCTTTTTTTGTGTTTTCTCTTTCTGCTCCAGTAAAATTAAGTAGTATGTGGTAATTTAAGTGCTTTATAGAGTTAAGTGTAATAGTATTCCTCTGAAGGTCTAAATATAAACATAATTTTTGCAAAAACACTTTTTATAATGGATATCCTAATATGTACCAATGTCATCGAGATATTTGCAAGCATTGTCAAGTTACAAGTTATACATAGAAGCTGACAGATATTCCTTAAAAAAACTGCTGCCCAAGGAATCCTTACTTCTACATCCAGATTTTCTATGCAAGTCTCACAATGAGAAAAAATTGTTTATGAAACTTTAATAATATAATATTTGAAATCGTCTATCCCAAAAACCCATAAAACGATATGCCACATTGGTAGTGGGAGTGGAGGTGGAAGTAGGGGATGGTAGTGGGGGTGGACGAAGTAAAAAAAAATTGACGACTTTGGTTCTTGTACACAGAGTAAATCAAAATTTTATTTTTCCTCCCTTTTTAATAATGGGGTGGGGGTGGTAATTTGGGTGGCTAATGTCAAAAATTTTTTGAAATCTTAGCTTCTCTTATATAAACTAAATACCAATTTTATGCTTACTGGCTTGATTTACATATTAACCCCCATTTACCCTTCAACGTAATAAGATCAAAATATAATCTAGTTCTAGATCCCGTTAAAATATCTTAAACTGTTCCAGAGTAATCATGCGCACAAAAAAAGTTACAGACAGGCAGACAGACAGACAGAAATTTTTTTTGCTCGTACTTAAAATCTCGATGTTTCATGATATTCTAAGCCTTTTCAAATAAAAAAATTTTCAAAATTATTTGCGTTACTATACTTCCCTTGAATGTGGAAATGATAATTCATTTTTTGAATTCAGTAATGACGTGCAAAATTTTCAATGTAAATATGCAATGAAACATATTTGAAATACATTTACGAGGCTCTTAAAGAGTCAAAGGTGTAACAACAATGGTGGTTATACTGCCTATACTCTACTTAGCCTAAAATGACTAGTTTATAAAACATTTAAATTGGTCTACTGTTACAAAATACAAAAATATTATTTAAGTACCTATTAAGTAAGTGAAAATCTTTCAGTGTTTTAAAAAGCACTGAGCAAATTAAAATGGTAACGTCCTATATATCTTTATAAATCATTGGGTTTTTTTTCTCTCTAAACCTTACATCAATTTGGCAAACTTTATTTACATTACAATAAAAATCATTCCAATAGCAATTTTGAATCGAAATTTTCGTATAGGAAAAACGTCGCTTCTGAAAAAGTCTTGTAAAACATTTTAAATTTCTCCTAATGATTGAGTCACGTCATGGGATTTATTCGTCGCACGAACACAGAGATCTATAAAGCGATTCCGTCCAGAATACCTGAGGTATTAGAAAACAACGTTTTCATGTCACTTCTTGTCCTATTTCTCAGTTTTTAACGTTTTAAAGGTACTTAAAACTTATTCTTACCCAAGGTTTTAAAAATAATTATTTAAAGGAAAATTAAAAAGAATTAAAATATTAAAATATTACATAGCAAATAATGGATTCTAGTGTGTGACATTAAATATTTTATATGAAAAAATTAATAATGTTTTGAAAGGACACCGCACGTTTTATAGATAAATTGGTGCCCTCTCAAATTTGATGAATTTTTGATATGTTCTAGTTCAACCGATTCTGAACAATAAGTTTCTTTGACAAAACTACAAATTATTTCTCAAAACGTTCTACAGGTATTGAAATGATAACTGCTGGATATGATTAACCAGATCATTTACCATTATTTGGTCTTAGATTGAAGTGTCTGAACTCCCGGTTTTGCCAAAAGTGACGTCAAATCACGTTCTTCGAATGCATAACACCCGTTTACTTCAATTTAATATAAACATGAACACACCACATGTAGTGGACAACCCCCACATCCAAAGCCAAGGCTGTCCGGAAAAACGTAGACTACATCCATACCCATCGGTATTGTCAATACCGGGCAGGGTGTATTAAATAGGTGATGCGACAAGAGCCCGCACAGTGGGTTCGTAAGTGCTTACTTTGTACATAATGTAATAGATGGCAGGAGCAATAAGGTCCGTCGTTACTTACGCAAATCCTTCCGACTTATTAGCCTAACATCATTTCTCCTGAAAACCCTGGAGAAGCTGGTTGATGGGCATATTAGGGACGATAAACTGAGTACAAAACCTCTACATCGAAACCAGTATGCCTACCAAACAGGAAAATCTTGTGAGTTAGCAATACATGAGCTTACTCAAAAAATAGAAAGGGCCCTAGACAGCAAAGAAACTGCCTTAGGAACCTTCTTAGACATGGAGGGTGCTTTTGATAATACCTCATTCGACTCACTAAGTGATGCAGTGAAGAGGCGCGGAGTCGAAAAGTCAATAATAAGATGGATCGACTCAGCACTCAGAACTAGGAAAATTCAGTCCACGCTAGGATCCACGACAGAGGAGGTGTCCGTGACCAGAGGGTGCCCGCAGGGGGGGGGGGGGTCCTTATCTCCTCTCCTGTGGTGCCTGGTCGCGGACGAGCTTCTATCTCAACTGGAACAGCGGGGAATATATGCGCAAGGCTACGCAGATGATATCGCCATCCTGGTAACAGGAAAACACGAGGGCGCTGCATCAGAAAAGATGCAGCGAGCTCTCGCTATGGTAGACAGATGGTGTACCCAGGAAGGTCTTTCCGTGAATCCAAGGAAGACCACTGTGGTCGCCTTCACAAGAAAGAGAAAACTCAACCTGGGAAGATTATATCTCCGGGGAAACGAATTGCAGGTGAGCAATGAAGTGAAATATTTGGGACTCATTCTAGACACCAAATTAAACTTCAATGCACATCTAGATAGAGTGACTACCAAAGCTGCGCGGGCCTTATGGGCCAGCAGAAGAATGGTAGGTAAAAACTGGGGACTACAATCAAGAATGGTGCACTAGCTGTACCAAAGGGTTGTAGTACCAATAATAACCTATGCCTCCCTGATTTGGTGGCATAAAGCCGGAAAAGGGGAGGCAATGAGAAAACTACGGAAAGTACAAAGACTGGCATGTCTAGGCATAACGGGAGCAATGTCAACAACGCCTACCGCAGCCATGGAAGCGCTACTCTGCCTGCCCCCACTACAGTTAGTGGTGGAGAGTGAGGCACTGTTGGCGGCGTACAGGCTGAAAACAAACGGACATGGGACCATTCCAAGAATAGGATACCACACCGAAATATTCCAACAAATAGGAAAAAATCGACTACTAGATATGCAGTCAGATAGAATCAGCATAAGCCACAACTTCACAAAGACCTTCAGGGTATACATACCCGATAGGGAAGAGGAAGGAACAAGGCAACTGCGAAGACATCCAAATGATACCATATGGTATACTGACGGATCGAAAACGTCAAGTAGTACTGGGGCAGGTGTTACGGGGGATCAACCAGGGACAGACATCAGTCTGAACCTGGGCAGTACCGCAACGGTGTTCCAAGCAGAGGTCACAGCCATAGAAATCTGTGCACAAGAAATGTTACGGAGATCATATACTGACAAAAGAATCCGCATCATCACTGACAGTCAAGCAGCTCTCAAAGCTCTGAATGCAGTAGAGATACGTTCCAAAACGGTAAAAGACTGCCTTGAATCCCTAGCGAAACTGGCGGAACACAACAGTATACAACTGGAGTGGACGCGAGGACACCAGGGCAATGAAGGCAACGAAAAAGCAGATAAGCTGGCCAAAGAAGGCGCAAAAACAGCCTTGATGGGACCTGAGCCATCCTGTGGGATATCATACAATACCGCAAGAGGAATGGTAAAGGAACTATTGAGTCAGAAACATATCTTGTATTGGACTGGCGCGCCGGGGATGAGGCAGTCACGCATGTTCATCACCGGCGGGCCATCCATGACAAAGACCAACGAATTGCTAAAGCTGAGCAGAAAACAGCTGAGATGTGCAGTGGGAATCCTAACAGGACACTGCACGCTGAATAGACACCTAACTAACATAGGTGTGAAAGATAATCCAGAATGCAGGATGTGTGGTGAGGATGAAGAAACTCCTCACCGCATACTATGTGAATGCCCAGCCTTAGCGGCTGGGAGGTTCTCACACTTCGGGGGACTAACCGTAACCCCGGAAGAAATAGCCAGAGCTCCCATTGACCGTATACTCTCCTTCTGGAGAGGAACGGGATTAATGGGATAACGAGACTATGGGGTACAATAAGCTCAAGCTTCAGTACAGCGGGGCTTCGACACCGCAACCCATAAGGAAAAAAAAAAAAGATAATTTTGCAGGTTCTGTACATACGTGCATATAGTGTTGCATACATTTCCAGCCTTTCGTTTGTGTTCAGTGAAACAAAAGTCCAGTGACATCTGATATTAATAGCTAAATTAAAACCAAATGGTGCACTGGCCCCTTATATGCAGTACTACATGAAGCATGGTAATTCGTCTATGGGGCATCTGCACGTGACGTCACAGCTAACCACAAAAATATATATTTTTTAAGATTGACTCGTATTACGTAGCTATTATTAAAATTTCTGCCTGGTTCCTGTACTTTCAACCAAAATCTAGCTCAACGTAATGTTTATGAAGTTTTAAATAGTTTGTCACAATAAAATAAAACGCATTTTGTAGGTCTGGAATCTAACCTATAATTAGCAGTCTGTTTTTATTAATCAACAATATTGAAAAATATTTGCGTGAATTATTAAATATTTGCTCGGAGCCAGTATGGCCCCATGCTAAAAATGTGTATACAGACATTAAAAATGAGAATAAACTTGAAAAATTTAAAATTTGAGGTTTTTTTTTTTTTAACTATTTAACGTCGGCCTATTTCCGCTACCAGGGCCTATCATCGACGCCAGGAGACGGGCTACCCCCAACCTGGAAATTTTGCCGAACCTCTTCCCTTAAGAAAAGTAGGGATCTTTTACTTGCCTAACATTTAATAGACAAGGGACCGCCTGCTTTACATCTCCTCCGAAGGATGGTACATCCACTACGTAATCCTCGTCTGAAATTACGTAACTTCCGAGTATACACTGATATACAAGCCTCTAGAAGGTGGGACGAGAACGCTGTATTTCCCAAGATGGGAGATCATCCAAATAATAACCGCGCTCGACGTTGCTTCAACGGAATATTGACTGTTATTCACATTGAAGTCGCCTCTACGCTCGCCCCTAAAATTTGAGGTTATGTTAGTTATATGATGCACATGCCCTATTTGTACACAGGTAATTATGGGACCTTAAAGCTTGCGCCATCTACTAGGGCAAATAAAAACCATGCACTTATAAAGCCATCATTTTCATAGGAAAGTTCCGTACGTCGGACCACCTATTTAATACACCGTGATGTATCTTAGTAAATAAGTAAGTACGTGCATTGATTGATGAAACATTGATACTACATATTGTCTAAATGTTGGTTGTGGCATTTTCTTAATTTTTCTCTATTTCTTATTGGGATGCTCTGCCACATGTATTTTCTTCTAAACAATGTCTGAAATCTACAAAATAATACAATTAACCAGTATTTTACTAGAAAATAACCTCTGCGCCTGTGACTTTTACGTCAAAGGATCAGTACTAGGGGAGGAATGCTGTTCTTTGTTACTTGATTTGAAATAAAGTTTTTTTTATTTTCTTCTATTTCCTATCTCTTAGACTAATTTCAAGATACTACTAAGCTTAAAATTAACTAAAAGTTCCAACATATCATTAACATTTAACAGACTAACGAAAATCTTGATCTTGATTGTTTTCTTAGCTTTTCATAGTGGGTCAGGAATTAGAAAAGTGCCCAAAAATCTGATATTGCTTTTAAGGATCTGGAATACTAGATAGTACAGTAACTAGAGATTTTAATTTAGAAACAATGTCATGCATATGGATTAGGTATATTTCGTTTTTTTCCTTTTTTTGATAATTTGATAGTAAATGCATCAAAGGAACATTTCTACATTATGCGGGGATTGGCTGTTATACGGAGTAGATGCCATCCCTGCTCGGGAGTAACACCTAAAGGAACTAACCGAAATTAACATTAAAACCGAAAGAAAAACAAAGGCCATGACAGGTTAAGATAAGTGTCCGTGCTTTCGCAACCTTTTTGCGTGTGGTTCCTTCCAGTGATGTATCTTTGCGTAAGATCCACAAGAAGTTTTGATCCAATTTTTTTTTACATTTCACATATATTGTAAATCCATTCGTGACAATTTATTAATGATATTTTCAGATCATCTTTTCATGAAGAAAAAAAAATGATGCTTTTGAATATTTAAAAAAATTTAAATACGTACTTACACGTTACTCTTTTAAAATTAATTATGCACCATACAATAAGCTACAACATATTTTCCTTCTATCGTCGTTAAATTGGAAAAGATAATGTTAGGAACATTAAAGGATTTTAATGCCATGGGCGTATGGAGAACTTTTTAGCTTTAATTCAGTTTCGAAGCCCTTAAAAGATATTTTGATATTTTATTTTGTTCAATTTTCCGCTCTGAATTAATTTTTTAATATTGTACAAAAGAAAATGGAACTGATAATTCGAAGTTCTGCCGGAGGCGCCGCGTGTAACAAACATGTCTTTAATTTTTCATATAAGATATGTTGTTACACGCGGTGCACCTGGCAAAAACCTTGAATTATCAGTTCCGTAAATTCCTTTTGTGCAATATTAAAAAAATAATTCAAAGAGGAAATTTGAACAGAGAAAAACATCAAAATATCTTTTAAGGGCTTAGAAACTGATTTAAAGCTAAAAGCTTCATTACATTATTCATACGCCCCACAGTGGGAAATTTATGACTTTCTTGGACAAAAATCGAGACGCAGCTCATTTCACAATCGATTGCAGCATTTTTTTTTTTTTTTTAGTAATCGTCAAGATTACTCTACTACTGCTACAATTTGGAAAAAGTCGATTCTTCTTTTTACTTTTGACCATTATTGTGGAAGTAAGGAGTCGGAAGAGTATGCAAAATCGTGCTAAAGTTATGAAACCTATTCCCCCCCTCCCGTTGGGTGCTGGACAGGAATAAGAGCCTGAAAAAAGTCTTTAGTTATCCGCACCCCCTTAACGGCCAGAAACCACCCCTTTTTGCTTATTTATTATATGACAGCTTGGCATCGACTATTCTTGCAGGGATTCTTTCTTTCTTCATGAGGATATAATAGATGGTGAAAGGTGATGTCAGGCAGTAGACCGCAACCGCCCTTGGGGGTGGAATCTACCCTGTCAGAGGGTGTAAAATTGTTTTTTTTCTTGTTAAAGACTTTTATCCCCGTTTTAGAGGATGCTGATCAAGAAAAAAAATAGTTTTACGCTGGTTTGACCTCCTTCATCCTTAAACTGTAATAATAATAATAATAGTAATAGGTAATAATAACAAGCTATAAACGTACTCTTCGCCAATTTACTGAGCTCCACCTCACACGAGGTACGTGGCGGCACCACCACCTGCCACAAATGCATGGACACAACGTAGAATCCAGTCTCAATCCCAGCAGTCGCAACACCGACAATCACAGCCGCAACAAGAACCCAGAAACCCAGAGAGGCTGCCACCTTCGATGAGCCAGCCCAACGCCAGCGCCATGGATACCGGTATGGCCAAACTCCGCTTAATCCGAGAACAAACGGAGAGGATGGCCTCCCTGGTCAATCTCGACATCTTGCTGACACGGATGACCGAGCTCAACGACGAGCTCGAGAGGTGTACTACCTCCTTGGAAAAATTTCAGACGGTGGCTAACTTCTTTAATGGTCTCCCTGCCAATGCCTTTTAGGCTGAGACTTTCTTCCTGGAACGCCAACGGTATCGGTAACAAAATTCCCTTTCTTATAAATTATTTAATGAGGCACAAAATCGACATTATGCTTCTGAATGAAACAAAACTTGACCGACAAAACAAGCTACGCGTCCGGGGGTATACGACTATACGAAAGGATAGGGCTGACATTAAAAGAGGAGGCGGCGTGGCAGTGCTCATAAAGTCAGACATTGCACACACACACCGTACTCTGCGGAACACGTCCGTGGAGAACGTGTGTGTGACGCTGGGCGGCGGCATGAGCATCGTTGCCCCGTATAACCCGCCCTTGAACGGCTTCACGGCGGGTTGTCTTGAGAATTTGCTGAGCGCAAGCCCGCGCTGCTTGCTCATAGGCGACCTTAACGCACGGCATCGCGCATGGAACTGCCATCGCAACAACGCGAACGGCAACACTCTGTATGATTACATTAGTAATCGTAACGTCGTGTTGCAGTATCTGGACGATCCTACGCATTTTCCAGATAACGGTACAACACCTTCCACCCTCGACGTAGTGGTCAACAAGGGTGTGAGAAACTCCACGCCGCCGGTAGCGCTGGAAGAGCTCACATCCGACCACAATCCCATCTTCCTAGAGTTGGAAAATATGTCGAGGGAAGACATTACACGCAAAATCACATCTTATAGAGACGCCAACTGGCATCTCTACAAGACACACGTTAATACACACTTAACACTTACAAACAACATCACTACAGCCGCCGAGCTGGAAAATGCTGTGGGTGAGTTCACAAGGGTACTGCAGGATGCCAAGCAGAGTGTTGCTACAACGATAACGATAAATCCATACAAAGACCGACTCGACGCAGCGGTCATACATGACATCCGAGAGAAAAACAGACTGAGACGGCTTTGGCAGCGAAATCGCGATGTTGATGCCAAGGCCGAGATGGGCAGACTGCAACGGCAGATCAGGACCGCCATTAACACCGCAATAAACCGGAAATGGCGGGATAGGCTGAAAGCGCTGAATCCTCAGGACAACTCGCTGTGGAAACTGTCGAAGGCAATGAAAAATACGCGGGAAGCCATACCCGCCTTAACAAAACCAAACGGACAGACGGCCATGACGGACTCGCAGAAGGCGAATGACTTAGCTGACTATTTTCAGGACATACACAACGTACTGATACCGAACAATGTTGAACACGACCGCATTGAAAATGACATTAACGAACTAATTGGCCATGACATCCAATTGACACGACGAGAATTTCTAAAATTCATGGCCAAGCCTTCGGAAGTAGCCAAGATCATACGAACTCTACCTAACAACAAAGCCCCGGGTTCAGACGGCATCGAATATAAGCTACTCAAATATCTCCCGAGGAAAGGTATTGTACAGTTGTCGTACATTGTGAACGCGATCCTGCGACTGCAACACTGGCCTAGCCAGTGGAAATGCGCCGTGGTCGTGCCAATCCTAAAGCCGAACAAGAACGCGAAGCTCGCCGGCAGTTATCGACCGATCTCGTTACTGTCGGCGATCTCCAAGTTGATTGAGAAGGTCATTCTGATCAGACTAGACTCTGCTCAGGATGAACTCCACATCGACGATGAGTGCCAGTTCGGCTTCAGGCGGGGCAGGGGCACTGTGCAACAGGTCGTCAGGATCGTGAATGACGTCAAGGTACAATGCAACCTCGGGAAGAGCACCGTCATGGTGCTCCTCGATGTTGAGAAAGCCTTCGATACCGTGTGGATTTCGGGGCTGCTTCACAAACTAAACGCACTGGACTTTCCCATGTACATAACCAAACTTATTCACTCTTTTCTGACAGATAGATCGCTGCAGGTTAGGGTGAATAATAAACTATCAACTCGGCGGGACATTCGCGCGGGCGTCCCTCAGGGGGTCGTGCCTTTCACCGAAACTGTACAACTTGTACGTTTCCGACTTCCCGGAGTTCCCGAATTCTAATCTTGCCAAGTACGCCGACGACACGGCCATGTACGTGCATTCACATAATGCTCAAGCGGCCAATATGCTGCTGAAGGCACACATGGCCCGTGCCACGGCGTATTACGACAAGTGGAAAATTCGGATCAACTCCGAGAAGTCCGAGTCAATTCTCTTCACGCGCCGATTTACCGAAAATCGGATTTTAACGCCACTTTCGATCGGGGGTAGACAAATTCCTATTAAACGGTGAGTGAAATATTTGGGAGTTAACTTAGACAAACGACTGACGTTTAACACCCATATTAACGAGACAGTACGTAAGGTCTACTCCATGTCCAGGAGTCTGTACCCGCTCCTGGCCAGGGGTAGCGGACTAAACAGACAAAATAAAAAAATGTTGTACACAATGGTGATTAGGCCGGCAATCGCATACGCGGCGCCGGTATGGTGCAGCATCCCGGCCTCGACAATGAGAAAACTTTGAGTTCTTGAACATAAATTTATGCGCCTCATCTCTGGTTTGGACAGATACACCTCCCTCAGAGATCTATATGCAAATTGCCACGACATAACCCCACTAGCGGACTACGTCCAAGAAATTTCACAAAAAAACTGGGCGATAGTCCACTAACTCGCAACATTACTCGAATCAGACAGCATAATGCAATACTTTTCGATATCAGACACCCTCTACCATACCAAGCGTTGCCTATTTTCCGGCAACTTCCTTAGCCAAACTTTCCTCTACCATAACTTATCTCTACCCTACTCTTTACCTTTCCTCAACTTTGCAACTTTACAATCCCCTCTTCTTTATCTCTGTTTAATTTTGTTCAATTTTGTTCTTGTCCTTTTTGTTCTTTTGTCCATTTTGTTTCTAAATTCCGTCTGGCCCAAAAATTCTCTAAAAATCCAAATATTTTAAACCACACCTTCATCCACCACACTTTTCTGGCAGGAAGACCAGGGTGGAATTGCTTCGAATGGGTTTTTTCGTTGAGTTCTGTTTTCCCGTGTCAACAATCAAAATTCCAAAGTGTTCGTCTGTGCGCGAAACCCCTAGTTTTTTAAAGTGCTAATTTTAATTATTTTTTAAGTATTTTTGTGTACTATTATTTATCCAAATTGTTAATTTTAAGCTTTATTCTTAGGCAGGAGTTTTAACCTTCACACTCAGCTTTAGCTAAACCGGACCTGCTCCGCCCAGTCCGACACCCACCACGACGCTGCGCGTCGTGGTTGTCTGGCTGGCTCCGGACCAGATTCCGGGGAAGCACATACATGTACTCCAATTTTAATAAACTTGTTATTGATTGATTGATTGATTGCAACGAAAAGCTTTAGCCGCTGCGCCACCACATCTTGCTACGAAAATTGACTGCGTGTGATACTTATATATCTTTCGACAATCATACATATTTCAACTCGTACTTCTATGAAATATATACTAGTAAAATTCATAAACAAAAAAAAATATATTATGGAAATAATATTTCGCAATATTTCCATTGTAGTAAAAGCGACAAAAATTAAGAGAATATTTTTTTTAAATTAAATAATTAATAACTTTTTTATTTACCGATCGATTTTCTTCAAAAACAATAGGGTTCTTCCACTAGCTAACGCTAACTTACTTTCTAAATTTCAATATAATCGAACTTTTCTTTCTTAAGTTATCGTGCTTACAAGAAACGTGACGGACGGACAGACGGACAGACAGACGGACGGACGGACAGACGGACATTTTGAAAGTTGTTCAGAATTCGTTCACTAACACAATGATATGAAAATTTTTTCTCTACGAGCGATATTTACGATTTTAGAAATGTGCCGATCAAATACAATATACTCTTCGTTTTTGCGAAGAGTATAATAATAATAATAATAATAGTAATAGGTAGTGACTTGGCTGCTATTAGGGACTCTTATTATCATTTTATTTGTTTTTGTCACCTTTACTGTTTTTCTGGGTAAATTGTGTGTCCTCGAGGTATCCGTAGCATTAATTGTAAGACTTATCAGGGTAAATTTTGTGAAAATTGTGCGCCAGAGGATGAAGATGATGAACCAACCACAGAAACAAACGAATCCAATGATAATAGTTATGATAATACTATAAACTTCCTAATTGTTATAACCGAAGTGTATATTTCCAACAATTAATCGGAAACGGACGATCCGTGCGATGAAGAAATATGAACCATGTAATTCTCTTTGTAAGCGCCTTAGGTTATAATAATGTCTTGTAAAAAATATTATGTTGTACTCAAAATCGTGTCCTG
Organism: Rutpela maculata; assembly: GCA_936432065.2. Lineage (NCBI taxonomy): Eukaryota > Metazoa > Arthropoda > Insecta > Coleoptera > Cerambycidae > Rutpela > Rutpela maculata. Next base: position 61,931,913 of record OW386289.2, read on the forward strand.
TATATATACTTTATTGAAAACAGAATTTTTTTAACATTGGTATTCTCTTAAGGAACATGAATTTCAAATCCTTGCGAGGATAGGTTTATCTTTGATGAGGATGTAAAATGGACAAATGATGATTTTTAAACCACTCAATATGCAAATTAGAAAATAAAAAAAAAATCCACCCCGTGGGGGTAAGAGGTGGGACCAACTCCCCAAGGTTGTTACAATTCACTCTTATCATTGTCCTTGATCAGCATCCTCGAAAAACAAAAACCAAGAAACAATTTTACACCTCCTGACAGGGTCTACTCCACCTCTGAGGGCAGTTGCGGTCTACTACCTGACATCACCTTTCACCATCTGTTATATCCCCATGAAGAAACAAAGAATCCCTGCAAGAATAGTCGATGCCATGCTGTCATATTAGAAATAAGCGAAAAGGAGTGGTTTTTGGCCGTTAATCGTGTTCAGTACCTTCGAAAACTGGCGGGGATGAGGGGGAATAGATTTCATAGCTTTAGCACGATTTTGCATACTCTTCCGACTCCTTACTTCCACAATAATGGTCAAAAGTAAAAAGAAGAATCGACTTTTTCCAAATTGTAGCAGTAGTAGAGTAAACTACAGCTCTTGATCATTACTTAAAGACAAAAATTACTGCAATCGATTGTGAAATGAGCTGCGTTTAGATTTTTGTCCAAAAAAAGCCATAAATTTCTCACTGTGCGCCCATGGCATTAAAATTCTTTTATGTTCCTGACATTATCTTTTCCAATTTGACTACGTTATCCCTTCGATAGAGTTTTGTTGAAAAACATATATTGTAGCTTATTGTATGGTGCATAATTAGTAAAAATATGGTGCGTGTCTCTAACGTATAAGTACGTATTTAAATTTTTCAAAAAATTCAAAAGCATCAAAATTTTGATGCTCTGAAAATATCATTAATAAATTGACACAAGTAAATTTACAATATATGTGAAATACAAACAAACTGGTTCACTTGATTAAGAAAAAAAAATTCCGAAATATTATGAAGTTTTTGAGATCAAAACTTACTACTAGTAGCTTACGCAAAGATATATCACTGGAAGGAACCACACGCAAAAAGGTTGCAAAGGCACTAACACTTATCTTAACTTGTCATGATCTTTTGACACAAAAGGTTCTCTACAATTTTTCAAATAAATTGATTGTTTTTATGTTAAAGCGAATTGAAAATTGCAATTTTCGCTTAAGAAAACGGAGTTTAATTAATGATAAAGGCATTATGATTTAAAAATGTCAATCACAAAAACGAAAGAATAATTCAGCATATTTAGATGATAGTTGGTAGATGCAGAAATTTAATTTTCCGGCATATTTGGCCCTAAAACTTATAGCTCGTTTTGTACTTCGTATATACGCTCATTGTATTAAACTGCATCTCTAATCTCTTAGACAAATATAACAAGCTTTACCGAGTAAATTCGAAAAGCTCACATAATTGCATCTGCCGCAGAAAACATAACACAGTGCTTATAGTTTTATTGTTAATTAACTCTCGTAGGGTAATTAAATGATTCTAGAATTTGAACAAAACTTAGTACTTGTGTCTGATGAACTAGACAAATTACTTTAACAGTCGGAGAGCGCTATCCTCGAAATATGCAAAATAAAAGTGGTCTATTGTAACGAAGTTATTTTACTTCCACATCCAGTGGAAGTATAGTAACAACAAAAAAAATGTTGAAAATTTTTATTGTACAGATAGGCTTAGAATGTCATGAAATGTCGAGATTTTAAGTTTGAACGAAAAAATGCCCGTCTGTATGTCTGTAACTTTTTTTGTGCGCACGATTACTCTGGAACCGTTTAAGATATGGACTTTAAATTTGGTACACATATGTATTTTAACGTATCTGGACACTGAGAGAATGATTTAATTGACGTTAACAAATGTCGTTTCTCCCAATTAAATGATTTATTTATATTTGGCCAATTAAATATTTAATTGTGGATAATAAGGCATTTATTTAAACGTGAAAACTAAATATTTAGTATTGTCAATTAAATGAAAATACTTATGAGTAACAAATATTGCATTCTAAATAGTAAAGATTTATTTCTCATAATTAAATCATTTTACAGATTTATTTATGAGAAATAAATCTTCATTATTCAGAATGCATATATTTGTTACTCATAAGTATTTTCATTTATTTGACGATAGAAATATTTAGTTTTCACGTTGTAATAAATGCCTTATTATCCACAATTAAATGTTTAATTGGCCAAATACAAATAAATCATTTAATTGAAGGAAACATAAGTTATTAACGTTAATTAAATTATTCTCTTAGCAAACAAAACAATAGATTTTTTCGTCAGAAGATTGTTAATGGATTTTCAGACAACATAAATTCACATCGCAATAAAAATTCAACAGGAATAAATATATTATACGACACAAAAGGTTTATATAGAATTTTTCATTTTCTCAAATACCTATAATGTATAATATAAAATAAAAATGCGGCTATACCTTATTGTCGAATAAAAATCACATATTTAATTGTATTATATACGTTTTACAAATATTTCTACAGATGTGATGTATCTAAATTATGCAAAAAAAGACGGTTGAACCATTATTAATTATTAATTTTTAGTTTTAAAAAGGTATTAGTACAGTACCTGTATATAGAGGTAAAAAATATGTAAAATTTCGGAATAATTTCATAATGATAATTTTTCTTTATGGGTTATTATTATGTATATAGTAAAAGGTATCATCTTCAGTTTCTATAATATGGTCCAAATACTTGCTTTCACACTCGGGGGGTGAAAACCATTTGAATGCCGAATATTTAAAAGAGTGTTCTCGAGTGTTACTAATTTATTTTTGAAACGTAGGATAGTTATGTTTTTGGGATCGCTGATGATTACGAATATGTAGTCAAAATTAAAAAATTGATAATGGCGGCTCTAATACGGCGGATGAATTTTTTTCTAAAACAAGTGTTTTAAACGGACATCTACATGATGTGAACGAAAAACAGCATTTTTGAAAACAAAATAATTACTGAGCAATTACAATAACAAAATGGCAACATTTAAAAAAAAGTGTAAAAACGCACATTGAATCAGCCATAACTTCTTTATTTTTTGTGACGTAGGAACAAACAAAAAATAATTTTAAATATTGATTAATTATCTTTAATATCGTTTCTTAGAATTTTTCACTTAAGTGTCACGGTTTCTAAGATATTCAACATTTTAAACTAAATACTTTATCCCGAGCTTCATCCTGAAAACGGTCGGATGCCATCTATAAAATTAAATATCTCCGAAACTTATCAACTCTACACAAATATATAGAGAAAACAATTTAATTCCCAGTTCTTTAAGCTTCATTTTCGATGTCTACTATATTTTCTCTAAAATTAATATTTATTGAGATATTTGCAGACAAACAAAAATATTACGTTTTTTTCCAAAATTGCTTTACAGTTTAAAATGAAATTTTTTTCTAAAGGAAGCGCTATAAGCGAATTTAAAAAAATTGAGTGTCTAGGTCATATTATACAGTGTATCTCACTTTTCACCACTACACCCCAATATCTCGGCAATTTGTTGATCGATTTAGATAAAATTTGGTATACTTATTTTGCTTCAGATTGTGATTAAAAAGTTATTTAATTTTTTTTTTTTTCGAAATTAAATACGCCTACTATGATTAAAAGAAATTGGCAAAAATTGGGAATTTATATTAGCGGTTGAGATAGGGTTCTTGTTTTTACAGAATCTTGTTCGGCATGACCTAAAACCCCTTTATACCAAATTTCGTTAAAAAATATTCATTCCTTTAAAAAAAAAATCATATCTAAGATTTCAATAATAATCACCCTACTATTCGAGTTATTTATTGTCGGATATTTACATAACTTGGCAGTCATGTAATAAAGACGCTAATTAAGCATTAGGACACATTTTTTATCCAAAACACTATTATGAAATGAATATTTGAAAAATTGTAGCTATTTTTTAAAATACTTAGAACTCAGCATACCAATATCTTTGTTAACATGGAGTGCTTTGGAATAGATTTGACAATTGCATCGAATGTCAAATTAAACTTAAACATGGCTGCACAACAATTAATTATTGCTGATAAAATTGAAATAATAAGAATAAAATGGCCACCATTTTTCAAATATTCATTTCATAATAGTGTTTTGGATAAAAAATGTGTCCTAATGCTTAATTAGCCTCATTATTACACCACTACCAAGTTATGTAAACATCCGACAATAAATAACTCGAATAGTAGGGTGATTATTATTAAAATCTTAGATATGATTTTTTTGTAGAGGAATGAATATTTTTTAACGAAATTTGGTATACAGGGGTTTTAGGTCATGCCGAACAAGATTCTGTAAAAACAAAAACCATATCTCAATCGCTAATATAAATTCCTAATTCTTGCCAATTTTTTTTTGATCATAGTAGGCGTATTTAATTTCGAAAAAAAATGTTTAAATAACTTTTTAATCACAATCTGAAGCAAAAGAAGTATACCAAATTTGATCTAAATCGATCAACAAATGGCCGAGATGTTAGGGTGTAGTGATGAAAAGTGAGACACACTGTATATTAACGAAAAACAGTATAGGGATCTAACAGACGACCCAACTATCGGGAGCCAACCAACCGACCTTCTCGGTACACTTTGAAGATTGGCATGCGAACTCGTAAAAGTGAGCTGGTCTGCTGGAGCTAACATTGTCGGTACGCTTTGAAGACGCTGGAATTCCAGCAGTCCAGATCACTTTTACGAGCTGTCATGGCAATTTTCAAAGTGTAGAAGGTTGGTCGGTTGGGTAGTTGGATCGTTTGTAGACTCCTAGAGGAATACATTTTTTTAATTTACTGACTGCTTACATTAACAAAATGACACATTTTTAATTAAAAAATTTGAAAAGTACATTGTTTCTGGTATAACTTTTTTGTTTTTTATGCTACAGAAATAGAAAAAAAATCATTTGAAAGCCAAATTAATAGTCTTTCATTTTGGTTTTTGGCGCTTTTGACGTACCATAGTACCATAGTTTCTGAGATATTTAACATTTAAACTAAATACTTCGTTTTATAGACGTTCGGACGCCACCTTTATACGTCCATCAGATCTCCGAAACCATTAACATCCTCAATTTAGTAGCTTTTTTATTTTTCGCTCAATGTAACACTTTTCGAGTTATTTGATAAATATTGTTTTAAAAAAAAATGTGATTTAGTGTGTGTACACGAACCAAAAACTTGAAAATATTTTTTTACTTCATCCACCCCCACAATCACCACCATCACCACCCCACTACCGATGTGGGATATCGTTTTATGAGTTTTTTTCGTTGTGAGAGACTTGGATAGAAAATCTGGATGTGGAAGTAGTGGTTCCTTGGGCAGCGGTTTTTTCGTATGACTAAAATTCTTAACTGGCTGGTTTCGGTACATTACTAAATTGATGTATAAATTATATGTCGCAAACAGTCCTAAAAACATCAAGCACTACTTACTACTCGCCACTTAGTATCGAATGAACTTATTTGGTAATTCACCCGTAGGCCAATAACACAAATATTATCGACTAGCAGAGTGAGACACTCGGAAGAAGATAATCCGTTCGATTCAATTTTAATTGCATTTTCCGCATAAGCTACTTTCACGCTAATAAGTGAACCGTTTGTCAAAATTATTGTTCACGGTCTACCTTTTTCCGCATCGTAAGCGCTATCTTTTGCCATTATTACCACTTACTATTGGCTGATGATACTCTCTAATAAGAGGTCTAAGAAATAACTTATTGTCATATCTGTCCACCCCCCCCCCCCCAAAGGCAATATTTCTGCTACACCTACGGTCACCAGTATAAGCTTTTGTCTTTCTTGAGCTTCTCCCCTATTTTCCACACCTCCGCTTGCGGAACCATAAATCTATGGATTAGTAGATTCCTTGCTCGAAATTAAATTGATTAACGCCGGCTTACCGCGAATTAAAGATTTGCATGTTAATACTGCTTGCCTTTTCACTTTACTTATTGCTTTGCCTCATACTTCAAATATTATTAATCCCCTGTTATCTCCTTGTTGCTTTAAATGCATTGATCGCCTGGATTTTCTGCGCTATCCTGTAAGCGTGTTCCAGCTCTTCGAATTCTGCAGCTGGCGCCCGGCTGTAAACTATCCGTTATACAGGGGGGTCATAAATGATAGGAACGCTCAAATAAAGCACGTCACACTATGCTATTCATAACATACTGTAACTAAAGTTATGTTACGTAGAATGAGCATAAAGGCATGTTTTTGACAATAACTCCAAAATTTTAAAATAAAAAAATATGAACAAATTTCACTATACGAAAGGGCTGTGTTTATCGATGCCTACGATACTATTCCCATAGAATGCATGTTTGGCGAGATCTAACGGATTAATGGTATGGACAATATTTCCTAATAAAGTGACAAATTTTTCAATATCACTTAGTAGACACTCAAGGTATGTTCTTCAAAGGGTATAGCCGGAAAAGTTAGGGAAATGTGCCCCCGCACTTACTTAGTTAAAATGGCTTCCAGATGATTCAGTTTATAGAGTATATTACACGGTAAATATTTTAACCCGCTACTACCCCTACGAAGGTGGAAAAAAAATAATATGTCTTTAATTATTATATATTTTTTTTCGATTTCTATGCAACCGATCGATTTTAAATTTGGCACGAGTATTGCTTGCGTGGAGATAACTTATTCCAAAAAATTGGGTCATTTTATGACCATTTTAACCATCGGAAAAAAAATATAAATTTTTTTTAGAGGACAAAAGGGTGGCTACCCTTCGTGGTACAATCACCATTCTATGATATATTATGTCTTGACACTTCGTGATTATCGTACTAAATTGTTAGATTTTTTGCTGTGGTGGAACAATATGGAAAAAAATAAAATTGGGTAAAATAAAATATTTACGCATGCCTCTTAGTTGTACCAGGTAATACTTATAGCCTTACAAGGTATTGTTGCATATCTACAACCGACCGCGGGTGCCAGTGCGATGTTGCCAAGTCTACTTTTCCCCAGACGTACGGAAATTCGGCACAATTTGGCAATACCACTTCTGGAGGTTCCAGGATTCACCCCCCAGGGGCGAAGTATTAACTCTCTAGGAGCTCGGAGAAATGTTTAGCAACGAATGATGTTCTTTGTAATTACTGTCGCATTACGACATTTGAAAAACGACGTACTGAACCAGATGAAAAAAGTGAGGGAACGATCGAAGAAGACCAGCCTTTTGTGCCTTCGACATCGTCTAGCACTACGATTAGTGACTGATGAAATAATGGGACTACCATTGCAAAAACTCGTTGATACACATAAATACTGTTGCATATGTGGTGATGGTAAAGAACTGACCGTAATACTCACTACTGCGAGACTACAGTGCTATCGAAACAAACAAATATACATCCCCCGAGGCAATCGTTGCTGTAAAATACAGTTGATTACACATCGCTTTTATGAAGACGATATTACACATCTGGAACCATATGCCAATTGTAGCTCGATTCCTAGATCAGATTTATGCATTTTATTAAATTCCTTAACTCCAATCAAATCCAAAAGGCTCTACAGACCACTGCGGTTTATCAGAGAAGCAATTATTAACGTTTACAGGCTTAACGGTAGATGCCATTTACGAATTAAAGTCACTGTTGAAAAATTCCAGTACAAGAACTTCTTCTGTCCTTGTTTTTCTATAAGTGCGGGGGCACATTACCCTAACTTTTCCGGCTATACCCTTTCAGTGATTAGTTTACATAAACACATAATGAATACATCATTTCTTAAATTTCATCGGGTCCTCCGGTTTTGAGATTGCCTTCTTCAGAGAGTACAATATACTATTATAACATTATTACCAGAGATGGCGCCGCAGTTTAAAAATATTTTCAATCAAGAAAGCTTTGAAACATACCATTCGATTAAGAACTAAATTTTAAGCAAAATTGTTCCTATTCGAGAATGTCAGATCTGCAGTAGTGTTTAAGATATTTTAATTTTATTGCCTAAATTTTTAGTGTTGTTTATGTTACAAAACCTTTTTCTTACTTACTATGTAATTTATAAAAAAAAAACGCTTCAAATAAAAAAAATACCTCAAAATAGTATTTTTCGTAAAAAAATTAAACTATGTATTTTTTCCAATGTCGCATTTTCAAATCAAATCGCAACGTCAAAAATATGTTTTATGAGGTGTTTTTACATAAGAATCAACTGTCTATTTTTGCACATTCGAGAGTTGCATGTGTCTAATTCAGGAGTCTTTTTCTTCGACTATTCAGTGATTCTAGAATTTGAACAACACTTAGTCCTTGGGTGTGATAAACTAAACTAAACCAGTATTTGTCTTTATGAAATTGCTTTAATACAGATGTAAATACTTCAATTATCTTGCACTGACGTATATAAATAAATGAATGCCATTATTTCGTTGGCATGTAGAAGAACGCTTAGTGATTAAATAAAATTAATAGATTTGTTTCCTGGGCGTCTTTATAATTTACTGTGAGGGTGCTTGTTAGGTTCGTGGTTTTGAATTATTCACTGCAGCGGAGATGGTTAATTTTTCATCTTCATGTTGGATATCTATTATATAGCACAACCATTCTGGTTAATTTTTACAGTTTCGTTTATTTCGTAATACTGGGTGTTGTAATACTAGATTGAAAATGAGAAATAACTTTCTAACTATATATATACTATGGCTCTTGTCCTTTAATTATACAATTAGTGCAGTACACTTAAACGGAAGTCGATTGAGCCTGAATGGATTTGCCTAAGAACTTTTTTAATGGCTTTACATAATCATGAAAGAAGCTTTCTACTGCTTTTCTGTCAGCTATTTTTTTTTGTTAGAATGAAAAAGAATGTTTTATTATGAGAAATTATTTGGAAAATGTTATAACTCGAAAATTTCAGTTTGCAATGTGACGTATTTTCTTCCAGTTGCCTAGCGCATAAACAAGTGGAAACGTCACTATGATGCTGAGCTCTGTTTCGGTTAATCTCGAGCGCCACCTTTACAATTGTTTTACGTGGGGCAAAGGTCCCACTCTAGCCTCTTAACACAGCCTGTTGCAGTAGTGCTGGGATAGACTCAGTGAAGAAACGGTGTTGTCCAGAGGTCAAAACGGCAGATTAGATTTTCACTCACATTCAACAATAAAATGCAAAATTCGGTAAATAACAACGTTTATTAAATGTATAGAATAGATAACAACAGTAATAAAATGGTCAGGTATCTAAGATACTCATAAGGAGTTCATTATAAATAATACTTAAGATATTTTATTTTACAACATGCAAAACTATGCGAATAACTATACCAGGTGGGGAGAAGGTTGTTAACTACTTCGGTATATTACCCACACAGCACAGAAATATTCTAAGATTGTGCACAGAATGTTTGCTCGGAACGTTTGAATATTCTGAGAATGTTCTCACAACACGAAAATCATTACCATAGAATGTGCCATGCACATTACAAAGTGGAGTCTTTTAAATGTTCCTAGAACATCTCAGGTATGTTTTCCCAGGTAGCAAAGGCACGTGAAAATGACGTGACTAGTTAGTAGTCTACTTGATAAAAATGAAGTAATTAATGCATAAATAAGTACCTATTGTCCTATGAATTTGTTTGTTATCCATCCGTATATTTTATTTATATTAACATATCTAATTATCTAATATTGTTTACCATCATTCCAGTTTTTTTCTCACAAAGGTTGCCTGCAAATTATATTTTGTTTATTAAATTATTAAATCCATTTTATTTTACTTACCTTTACCAATTATTGCCGTCAGTAGGGAGTGAACCGCCACACGTCCAGCCTTCTGTTTTATAAGTCAACGGTTTAACTCACACAGCCACTGAAGTTACACATGCTACTACCTACTTGAAGACTATAATTATAGTTGAAATCCGAAACAAAATTTTTTCTCATCTCAAATTTGATGAGCGTGGGGGAAAGTCAGGAGTCAACTGTTTTAAGATTTTATAGTTGAGGTACTTATACAAACCTAGGAAACGTGTTGGAGAAAAAACGGTAAAGATATAATATCGTCATCTACAATATTTAGTGGTCTAAAACAGACTTAAAATTAAAAAAAATATATTCGTATATCGGTTTTATAAGGAATTATTACCCTTAAAAAAACATAAAAATTTTTTCGCAATTATTTTAACAAAAAAAAAAATCGGACTGACACCGACCTCGTGACTTGTAGGACAACAAAAACAAAAAACACAAAACAGATTTTATTCCTTAAGTTTAGTACAGAGCAGAAGCGTAAAAACGAACAAATAGAAAAGGAAAGAGGGAATTAAAGATAAAGTTTAGGAAAGATGATAGGATAGGGTTTTATAAAGGTTACGGTAGGTGAAGATTTGGCTAAGGGAGTTGCCGGAAAATAGGCAACGCCTGGTATGGTAGGCGGTGTCTCAGATTGAATAATATTGCATTATGCTGTCTGATTTGAGTTATGTAGGACAACGCCTTAACTCACTCGACCACAAACCTCTCTGAGAGTATTTATTTAAAGATTTACAGTTGGAACACGCAACGGCTAGATTTTTCTTATATAATTAGTAGTGTATTAGTCTATTCTTTTCGTAGTTGTTCATGATCCTCTTAGTCGTAGAAGTTTTTTTATTACAAAAAAAAGACATAAATTAAGATATCATTATTTCTGAGAAACAAATAGGTACTTAAATAAATATTTGTATTTAATATACCAAAATAATTATAATAATAGTTAAAAATAATAACCACTGTTATATAGGTATCGCATCAAAATTTTGTACAATATTTTTTTTGTGGAACGTAACACGAACGTTCTTTTAAAATATTACAGAAATATTTGATCAAAAATGTTTCATGAATATTCCAAACTAGATAAAAATATTTATGGGAGGTTCTAGGAATATTCTGTTTACAGAATATTGTCACTTAATGAGAATATTCTGAAAATATTCTGTGCTGTATGGGTAAGTCTATGTTAATCGGAAGATTACAGGTTTGGGCGGTGCTATTAGTTTCTGACAGCGAACCGAAAATTTAGTAATATTTTATTACTGAGGGTGACAAGCAAGCGGTCTACTAAGCGGTAAAGGCAAAAAGCGTTAAAGCGGTAAAAACGGTGAGCAGTAAAAAAAGCTTAAATGAGACAGATACCAAACACAAAAAACGGTTATCAGTGTACGTATGTCTTGGATAATTCCTCAGTACGGAGTCGGTTCGGTTTGCGAAATGAATTACATTCGGATCGGATATTTTTCTTTTCGGATTGTGAGAGGTATCAGTCTCCGGTGGAGATTATTTGTCGGTACGGACGGACGGAAAATATCATAACATTTTTTTTAGACGCTGCCAGCCAAGCAATATTTTGGTTACGGAGAATCTTAAGTATCAAAATATGAAACGGTTAATTTTTCGGAATTTCTAGAATTCTTCTTAGAAGTCCCTAGAATTCCCCGGACTATAACAAATTTTCACAATTTCTTCAAGGTACCAGACTTTGCTTTAATTCATAAAAGTACGAAAGAGTTAGAATGAAGTAAACAGAAAACCAGGTTCTACCACACGGTAAATTTACAGATATTATTTTAACTCGTTAAGTAGGAAAAAGGGTCCAAGTAGAAATAATATGAACGGTAAACAGTTTTCGGGTATTCTCTCTAAATATCTGCTATGTTCTTTTTTTTCCTCGGGTTTTGGTCCTGAGAAAAATTATTGGAACGTAGTTCAGTCGTTTGGACAACATCTCGAGAACACAACGGTCTCTTTTTAGAGCACAATTAATAACTTTAATAATTTATATTTACTCTGAAAAATACCTGAACAATTCGGGAATCGAAAATCATATTTTGATACATTTAATTGAAATTATTTTAAATTATCACTTTTATACACTTATTCATTAAGAATTGTTTTATTTGGTAAATATAAAATACTGATAAAAGGCGACGGCTATTGTTGGGGCTCCCAACTCGGTAAATAAAATACTGCATACTTACCTCAACGGAAGATCAGATCGGAATAATTTTTTAATGTCTTTCAGACAACTGAATATTTTGTATCATTTGTTAATATTTCACGTCGTCTTCTCAGAGCGGGGTTTATTACATTTTTCTACATTAGGTAGAATTCTACAACGCGGTTAAAATATTTAATGTCCTACAAATCTGTTATTTTACAATAACCACCCTGTTTTAAGATACATTAAATGAAAAATAACGCCCTAGGGCATTATAAAATTATAACACAACCCAAAACAAGTAAATTATGATAGCGTTATTGACAAACAAAATGCGTTGCTATGCAACGGCGGCGTTTACAAACAATTTTGGATTTTTACTCTCTTTTAAACCAAATCGTTCTGAACATATAGATGTCAAATTAATAAATCGTAAATGTCAAAAAAAAAATTAGAATTAAATAACAGACTTGTAGGACATTAAACGTTGAAGGCACCACGGGTGTTATAGGATAATGACGCCCTCGGTCGACGTACATTCCCTCGGGCCAGAGGCCCTCGAGAAATACACTGCCGACCTCAGTGCGTTATTATCCTTATAACACCCTTGATGCCTTAATAACTATAATCCATGACAAATCTATAATTACGGTTCGCAATATATTTGAGTTTTTCTATTGTACGGATGCGGGGCAGTAAAATAAATGTGACTAGTTTGGCGGTTTTATACCTAAATAATTTTCGCAGATACAGTTTATTTTGAATACAATGATTTAAAACAAATAAATTCGAATGTAAGCGGAGCAAGCAACGAAGGATAGTATTAATTAAATGCATTTTTGGCATCGGAAAACACTTCGTTGCAGCAAATAGTCACAAAAAGGTGTACTAGGTCGCTAATTACGAATCTGGTGCTTAAAAAATTAATAATTAAATGGTCACAAGGTGGCGTCCTATCACACCTACTGTGGGTTATGGTCGCCGACAGCCTTCTACACCTCCTCAGTGACTCTGGCTTCTTCACAATAGGTTACGCAGATGACATTACCATCTTGCTAAACGGAAACTTTTGAGGGTTCGTTATGCGAACTTATGCAAACAGTCCTCAAGTTAGTCGATAATTGGTGCATAGAACACTTCCACCAGAAAACTGAGCTAGTACTATTCATCAAGAATAGGAAACTACCAAATATGAAAATGCCCAAATTATCGGGCAATCACCTCCACTTAGAAAGTGAGGACAAGTATCTGGGGGTTATACTAGACCGCACGTTAAATTAAGATAAATAGGGCATGTGCGGCCTTCTGACATTGTCGCAGGGAAGACGGTAGGTTCTTGGGTTTCTCACCCAGGATCTGCACTGCTGTGATAAGACCCATGCTTTGTTACGCAGCCATAGTCTAGTAGCCCAGAGTAAGGAAAAAAACAGCAGCATCTCTCAGAGGTGGCATTGAGGACTGCTCTAAGGTTGCAATCTGTAAGCCAATGGTATATTAAAGGCACGGCTACGAGACATGCCCATATCCTAGAAGAGGCTACAAAACAAAATCCTCTTCTGGGAATGGGAACCGACCGTATTCCCTCCCATATATAATTTTAACAAGAACTTTGGGTTAAATTTGAACGCGTCCGGAAATAATGGTCCAAAAATGGACTGTTGATCAGGAGCTAGGCGCTAGGCACACATGCCACTATTTCCATTTGGAACTAGTAGGGATCCTACAAGCGGTAATAGAAACCATGAATGTAAACGTCAGTGGTAAAACGGTGCGCATATCAATGGACCGCAGAGCACCCCTACTTGCCTTAAATAACTGTAGGACAGGCGCTGGGCTGATTCTGCAAATTAGAAAGGCCCTAGATATGCCCACACAAAACATAGTGTCCAGCTCCGTTGAGTGAAAGGACACGATAGAATTTAGGGTAACGAAGAAGCGGACGGTCTAGCCCACAAGGGATCTGAGAGCGCCCTGCATGGTCCAGAACCTGCAATAGCGCTCTCAGATTCAATCCACATGTGGCAACTCGCTTACCCCAGATTACCAGATTAAGTAGGAGTTGGAGTTGCCATGGAAAATAGAAACAAGAACAAGAATAACAAATATATATATAACATCATATAGAAAATTTTAATTTCTATAAATAACAAAATGTTAATTTATGGACTATATTAATAATATATTTTACCATTAATATACGTTTAAATCCATACAGAAGTTTTAATATGGTTAACATTAACCATAACTGGAAGTTTAGAATAGTTCAAAATGAATTTAATAATATGGTTGAGTTAGGTATATGCAAACTTTCGTCTTCTTCCGTATCTTCACCGCTTCATATGGTAGCTAAGAAAGAGCCCAATGGCTGGTCTTCATGCGGAGATTATCGACAACTGAATACTGTTACAGTCCCGGATAGATATCCGCTACCCCATCTGCATGATTTCAACTCTCGATCATATGCCTGTACTATTTTCTCGAAAATAGATTTAGTTAGAGCCTACCATCAAATACCAGTTGCAAGGAGTGATATTTTCAAAACAGCAATTACTACACCTTTTGGTTTATTCGAATTTTCTCAGATGCCATTCGGCCTGCGTAATGCTGGGCAAACCTTCCAGAGATTTATGGACGAAATTCTTACCGATTTGCCTTTTACCTTTGTTTATTTAGATGATGTCTTAGTTGCATGTAATTCAAATACGCAACATTTACAACTTGTTTTCGAACGGTTAACTCAATATGGTATAAATATTAAACCATCAAAATGTATTTTTGGAACTGATAGTTTAACCTTTTTAGGACATCATATTTCTTCACAAGGTATATTACCTTCTGAAAGAGTTGATGTCATCAATAATTTCCCCTTACCGACTCCTACTTCTGGGGTACGCGAGTTGCTACACCACAATTCCCTGTTAATGAACTATACATTCAAACGCCACGTGGACTGTTCTAGTGGTCTAAGCAGCTGCAGAGATAGCAGCATGGCTTTGGTCACACCCAGTCTTAAGCTAGACAAACACTGTCTCCAGGTGTCTAGGAGTAATCTGCGTATCTATGTAGGATTACTAACAGGACACTGTTGACTAAACAAATATCTTCATACACTGGGTGCTATAGAGAACCCCAAGTGTAGAGGGTAATGTGGATGACGGGACTGCCGAACATGTGCTGTGTTACTGCCCTGCTCAACGAAAAGAGGATCCATACTGGGAAACTTTTGGGCCAGTATGGCCAGTATCTGTGGCGCCCCGCCTAGCCTTGTCAAATACATCACATGTGTTGGTTAGCTTGAGGAATGAGAGGCTCGTTGGACATGCCACCCCTAACAGGGATAGCACAATGGGCCCCCCTATGAGGCCTGTATGCACGAGAGTGCAAGCTCAACCCTGCCAGAAATAAATAAAATGGCGGCTCCAAAATAGCCGAATTTTAGACCAAAATCATGCAAGAAACAGTTATAAATATTTTATATCATAGTTCAAATATTATTGCATAGGTGTTTTTAATACCCTTAACAACTAAAGTGACGTTAAATACAAAAATACAAGACGACATATCCAAGATAACCGAATTTATGACGAAAATCATTTGACAAGAAAGAAAAGAAAAAGCTTGTCTGAAAATTTATAAGGAATTATAAATATTTAATTAATAAACTTAAAACATTACAGAATGAGGGTTTCTTAATAAATTTGAAGTAATTTTTAAACGCATATAGCAAAAAAAGACAAACGATTAATAAAATAACTCCGTGATCATTTAGCTGTAATAGTATACTTAAAAAGACTACATTCACTTGTTTTGTCTCGAAAAATTGTGACAATAATTAAAAAAATTTGTTTTTTTTTCCATAATAGTCTAGGTGCCCGCGTACATAAATGCAATTTATACATATCCTCGTATAACTTCGTGTACGGCATAACTGCGCCTAGTCTATCACTTTTTTCCTCTCCGAAAATTTTTGTAAACGCGGCGTTCCTCCTCGGCATGAAAAAGACGATTTCCTCGCGTCGGATTGAAAAAACGGCAAATATATTTTGTCGGACAATTTGAGAATTAGATTCTACATATATATTCTACATATTTCTACAAACTGTCCGACAAAAATTTTGGAACGTCTATCACCCTAAACATAACATAACTTAATTTTAAAACATTTATTGATAACCAGCTGATTTTTTCAAGGTTGCTTAATAAAAATATGTAGAATCCAATTTTCGAATTGTCGGACAAAATATATTTGCCGATTTTCCAGTCCAACGTGTGGAAATCGTCTTTTTCATGCCGAGGAGGAACCCCGCGTTTACGAAAATTCTCACAGAGGAAAAAACTGGTTGACTAGGCATAATTATGCCGTACAAGAAGTTATACGAGGATATGTATAAATTGCATTTATGTACGCGGGCACCTAGACTATAAGGCTTACCGAGTTGAAGTGACTGTAGAAGACTCTGTAATTAAGATGAAAAACGAGGTTTTTCTATTTCAAAGACATTTGAATAAAATTTATTTCAAAGTAAAATTTTGATTTTTTAGGTTATGATTTATTTTTAAGGAAAACAAGCATGTCTTTTGATTTATTATTTCAAAAACTACAAAAATTTTAGATACATTTTTTATTAGAACGCAATTTACAGGAATAAATTTGCACTTTTGATATTTATAAAAGCGTACTTTTTTAGCAACAAATAGCCGTATCGTCTTTAATTTTTATCGTAGAGGATAATACCAGGGTGTATTAAATAGGTGGTCCGACATATGGCACTTTCCTATGATAATAATGGCTTCATAAGTGCACGGTTTTTATTTACTTTAGTAGATGGCGCGAGTTATAAGGTACTACAAAATCCTGTATATAGATAGATGAATTTGCTTTGCTGCATGTAGTGTTGCATATATTCTTTTAATGTTTTTAGTTTAGCTACTTAATATCAGATGTCGCTGGATTCTTGTTTCACTAAACACAAACAAAATGCCGGGAATGTATGCAACACTGTATGTGTGAAAATGTAAAATTGTCTTTCTATGCGTAAATAACAACAGAACTTACTTTTACTGCCATCATTATATTCAAAGTAAGCACTTATGAAGCCACTCAACGGGTCCTTGTCGGATCATCTATTTAATACACCCTGGATAATACTAAGAACAAAATTAAAGAGAACTGATTTACCTTTCAACTTTATACTGAACATTTTTTTGTAGACCCTAAGTTTTTGAGTGAATCATGCAAAATTGATTTTTAGAAAGGGGAGAAAAAAAATTTGATACATGAAGTACGAAAGTGTACCTTAGCCAGTTTTGCCCCTAACTTATAAAAACACACCCTAAGCTACTGTACGCTGATTGGGGGTAATAATTATCCCGACACACGTATCTGTAGCTAAATCCATGTTTTTTGACAGGATGTTTCAAAAATTCCTGGTTTCCATTTTTATCGAGCCCTACACATATAGCTAGGGAGCTGGTGGAAATATACAGATATATGATTTCATTGTAGTTCAAAATAATATGTAATGAAGGTATTGATATAATTGAGCGATTAGAGCAGCTACAGAGCTTGGTTGCTGTTGATTTTTTAAATAAATGAATTTCAAATTTGCAAAAAGAAAATGCTCCTATATTATTTTATTGTTTGAGCCATTGCTGTAAAATTGTTCATTTATCAAAAACATCAATAAAAAAATGGTTGGCTGAAATCCATGACATGATTTTTTTTATAAAACTAATTGTTAACTTGCAAAAAAACAGCACTATTAAGTCATTTCATTGTATTTCGCATTTGTTTTAATTCGTTAGTTTTTATACTCATAAGTAGAGAAAAACATTGGCTGACGTGTAAGTTGCTGATTTGCAGAAATATTCCCAATTTACTTCAAAAAATGTCAAAGTAAGAAAGCAGTCCAATCAGTCGGGGATTTTGCCCTGCAAAAGGTGGAGTAGTGCAATTTTGGTATATGTTGTTTAAATCTAGGCCCTGATAAAAAACGCAATTTCTCGACCTTGGAGGTGGGGAGAAGGCGCGAACCGCCATCTTGAATTAAAGGTGCAAAAAATTGTTTTTTTTTAAATAATTCGACAACGATCGATCATACGAAAAAAATGTTCAAGAGTAAGTTGAAGAGGACAAAATTTTCTACATTTTTTGTATATACATTTTTATCATAAGTCTAATGTTTAAAGAAATACAGCGTCAGACAGATGGATTTAAGAAAAAAATTTTTTTATTATACAGGGTGTTTCAAAGTTAAAAGTACATCATTACGTGGATAGAGGGCACTTTGACGGTTCTAAATTACCCGACATTAATGCATCGATCGTCCTTCCTTACTGAGATACAAGATGTTTGATTTTGGCGAAATCTTTCTTTGGTCATAATTATTGAACCACCCGGTATAATCGGTTTATACTTAGAATATATATTTTACTTAATTTAGTTGATAGAACTGCATAATAAACCAATATAAAAATCCAGGTCCGGCTTAATAAAAAACTGACAATATGTTATATGTCAAAATCAACACCCTGTATGGCAAAATTTTGTAGATCTGTTTCGATATTCGAAAAGAGCGGAAAAAATTGATTAGAGTAGCTTACTTAATTTGTTTTCGCATTTCATTCATCAACCTTGATTACTTGCCGTAAATCCAATTTCATTAAAATGGTCGAGACAGTTGGAACTTGAAAATGTATTTTAGGGTTTAATTAACAACAAGATTTAATTCGCAGCAATGACAATTCTTACACTTCTACATACATAGACTAGGTAAGTGAGCTATTGTAAAATAATTTTAAAAACAAGGTAGTTCACCTGATAATCTATCAGGAAGGATATGTGGCACAATCAAATGATTGTTGAAAACACCAAATCGATGTTGGAATTTATTCTGTCTTATAGCATGATACTAAGAAATCATATATTTCATAGTATCATGGTCTTATAGCATGTGGATTCTCTTCTGGCCGAAACATGTTAATTTCTTAAATTATAAACACCATCTCTTGTAAATTGAGCCTCATCTGTAAAAAGATATCTGTTTAGAAATCTTCGATTCCGAATAATCCATTTACTAAAACTTAAAAGATAAGGTAGCTTTGTTTATAGATAATTTACAAACAAAAATGGAGTTTGACGATTAAAAAAAATCGTTAAACTTATTTTTCCCACCGCTGTATCTCGTTACGTATTAGATTACAAACATTGTGTCCTCTTCATCTTTATCTTCATTTTTCTCGTAGGATCAAGCGCTGCCGAATTATTTTGGAAAAAACATTTTTTTTTTCATTTTTCAATTATTAATAAGAAACGTCAGCAAATGATTTTATTTATTTAAATGATTAATAACTTTTTTATTTATTGATTTTTTTCAAAAACAATACGGTTCTTTATCTTGCTAACGCTAACTGACTTTCCAAATTTCAATACAATCGGACGTTTCTTTCTTAAGTTATCGTGCTTACAAGAAACGTGACGGACGGACAGACGGACATTTTGAAAGTTGTTCAGAATTCGTTCACTTGAAATGTCCCGATCAAGTGCAATATACTCTTCGTTTTCGTATTTGCGAAGAGTATAATAATATAGAAGCGTTTTTTTACCCCATTTTTGAAAATTCATCCCCTTTAAACGCAGCAGTACACAGGTGACTGAAATTTGTTTTATTATTTCTTATCACTTTGCGAAACTTTTGACATTAGGTACACCGGAAATAAAATCACTTAATTTTTAGTATATCATAAATTAATAAAGAAAATTAAATTGCAAAAAAACGCAGACACATAGATTTCAGCCGATTGCATTTATATCAATGTCATATTGTCAACCAACACTTAAAACAAGTGGCTGACACAATAAAATCGTATAGGAGCGTTTTTTTTATTGCATTTTTGATTAACCGTTAATTAAAAAATCAGCAAAGCCGTAATGACCGAAATGGTTTTTCCGGCTATTTATTATGATGTCTTTACACTTTTCAACTTCAGCACACAATAAAATCATATAAAAATTTCTGCCACCAGCTCCCTAGCTAATATACTCTTCAATTTTTGTTTGTTTGTATTTTATTAGGTGTTAATAATAATGCCTGTGTTGACTAGGTAAATTCTTTATTAAAAAATTGCTTTCAACCGTTCATTTTGATGGAGTTGGAGGTGAGCTACTTACAAATTCTATCCTACGCCCGATGATATTCTGCACGCAACCATACTCCAATTTGATTAATCACGTTTGCTTACGCAGGCGAATACGTAAAAAAATCCGATTTAATGCAATGAAATTCAATCACTAATCCCGTAAAAAAATATGAGCCTGAAAACCTTAATCGGTTCAATTTAAAATTTAAATTAAATGTCTATCATTACAATATCATTTTGTTTTGTTTACCTGGGGAGATAATATCCACCATAACGAATTCGACAGCAATAGCAAACCTGTAAAGGTTGAATCTAAGGACGCCATCAATATTTTAAACAACGTCCTACTTCAAAAATCGGTTGTTCCTAAGTTGTGTATTTTGTTCTGCTAACAGTGTTAACTAACTTATTTTACATAATATTTATACTTCTCTTAAATTTGCTGTTTCCTTGTTATAGGACGGGATCCATCGACCAGGATTTTCAGCCTCATCGCGACATGAGAATTTCAAAATTTTTCGGACAGTTTGTACTCAAATAAAGAAAAAAAGCCCTTTATGACGGAAGTGTTCAATGTTGCTAAACGACCGAAAAACAATAATGAACATGTAAAAAAATGGGCTAAAATTGTTATCGCGACACGTCCGTTTACTGGTTTTTGTGTCTGGAACTCTATAAAAATTTGAACGGATATTTTCCGCTTTGTGCAAGCGCCAAATGAAGAGAAAATTGAAAAAAATTCACAATAAATTTGTAAGTGGAAAATTTTGTCATCGCGACCCGTCCGTTTACAATGTAATTTGAGAATTTGCGCTCAAAGCAATCATGAAAAAATTAAACGGACGATTTAAACGTTGCTCGTGGGAGTGAATACATTTGTAAAATGTAATTCTTTGCGGTTCCCGCAAGGTGTTGCGAGCCGTCATTTCCTTGATTAAATCATTGGTAGGATTTCGACATACGTAAAGAAAATTGGAACGGACGTTTTCTGCGTTGTTGTTCCCAGAAAATTCGTTTTCTGTCGTGTTAGAAAGTTGAAATATTAGTCCCTTGAGGTAAAGCTTTTACCCCAAAGGTTCTGCGACTGGACCGCAAGACATGTACACCCCCCCCCCGTTTTCGATGGCGGGAAACACGATGATCCCGACCCCCCCCCCCCCTCCAACCACTACTCCTAAATCCGATTTTCAGGTGCTAGGCATTTTTTATCGAAAAATTTTATAATCGAAAGTTGTTCAGAATTATCCAAAAACAATCCAAAATTTAACCAAAATTAAAAAAATATTGAAATTTTGTTTAAAATAATGTTCAAGTTTGAAAATATCATTTAAATGAGTTTTTTTGTTTAAAAATTCATGACAATTTTGTTTGAAATTAAACGCAAGCTGTCAGGTAGTTTTCAAGTAAGTAAGTAGCTTTTTCTATATTTTTTAAAGGTTTTTGCCGGATAAGCATGACGAGTCGGCCCCCAAATGGCAACCTATATCGAAACATGTTTTAACGTCGACTTTATGTATGAACGTGATTTATATCTGTTTTGCCGCCGTACTCCGTTTTGACCTTGAGATATTGAAAAAAATGAGCGCATGCATGACTATCGTTCAAAGAGACATATCTCGAAAAATAATTGAGCTAGAGAGGTAAATCCAACGGGAGGTCTCAGGTAACCTTAAAGAGTGTATTTTATATTTTTTTGAATTTTTAGAATAATTACGCACATCATTAAAAAATAAATAAAAAATATAATAATTAATATTTCCGTGTTTTCTGTGACTTACAATCACTGAAATAATATATGTTGTAATACTTTATATGCACTATTACTCATAAAAGTTGCGTTAGAAAAAAGTTGGTGCAACACACAAAATAAAATTCGACGTGCACTACATCATATCAGGATACAAACTTGACATGGGACACACATATAAATATTTTTTGAATTGGAATTATTGTTAGAAGAGAAATTGAATGAAAATATAAATAATTGTCACGTAAATATCTATTTCATACGGCGCACAGTGGCACAAACTGTAGTTTTTTCGTCCAAAATTATCTAGAGCACTTCGCAACCGATTGGGTTAATTTTTTTTTTTTAATACTAGTTATTTAATTTCAAAAAAACGTAAGAGAATTATGCTAACCAAAATTATTGAGATTAACCAAAATGTCCATTTTTTATTTAAATCTTAATAAAACTTATAAAGAAAATTTTTTTTCTCTAAACCAATTTACATAAATCTTGTTACTCGGGGAGTTTTTTAGGTCGCTGATTACGAATCTGATATCCAAATTCTCATAAACCAACCTACAAGATGGCGGAATCAATGGCGGCTATAAAATGCTGAAAAAAATATGAAAAATTAAATATTTTCGTTAAAGTTTATGCCGAGAAGTTTTGAATATTTTATATAAGTACAAGTTCCAGGAAGAAATTCAAGATGGCAGATCCAATATGGCGGCAATAAGATGATAAAACTAACTTAAAATTAAATTAAACATATTAAACTAAAAAGGCTATTCCTAAGAATTATTAAATAATTTAAGAAGGAACAAATTTTCTGAGATTTTCAAATATATCCAATTTGGCTGCCATACATTAATTATCAATCATAAATATGCGATTCAGTCCTCCATTAATTTTAAACATAACCTCAAGTAGGTCATATTAATATTTATTTTTTTATCTGCTGATAATATAATAAACACCTAACATCAAGAACTTTAAAACAAGAATATTAAACCTAACATAACCTAAGCCTAATAGAACCTTAAACCAAGAACTCTATACCTAACATAACCTAAGGCAAGAGTTTGAAACCATAAACTTTAAACCTAACTTAGTGCAAAAATATTTCGTCATTTATTTTTAAGTTAGTTTTATCATCTTATTGCAGCCATATTGGATCCGCCATCTTGAATTTCTTCCTGGAACTTAAAATTTAGTCTATTTTAACTTAAAAGTACTTCAGAAATATAAATCAGAAATATTCAAAACTTCTCGGCATAAACTTTAACAAAAATATTTAATTTTTCATAATTTTTTAGCATTTTATAGCCGCTCATTTGCAGGTTGGTTTATGACAATTTGGATATCAGATTCGTAATGAGTGACCTCAAAAACCCCCCGAGTAACAAGATTTATGTAAATTGGATAAGAACAAATTTTTTTTTTTTTTTTTGTAAATTTTATTAAGATTTAAATACAAAAGGACATTTTGGCGAAGCTCAACAATTTTGGTTAGCATAATTAAAAAATCGACTCTATTACGTTTTTTTGAAATTAAATAACGAGTATTTAAAAAAAAATTATCCCAATCGGTTGCGAAGTGCTCTAAATAATTTTGAACGAAAAAATTACGATTTATGCCACTGTGCCGTGCCGTATGAAATAGATATTTACGTGACCATTATTTATATTTTCATTCAATTTATCTTCTAACAATAATTCCAATTCATAAAATATTTATATGTGTGTCCCATGTCAAGTCTGTATCCTTATATGATGTAGTGCTCGTCGAATTTTTTTTTTTTTTTTTCATAGAGTTGCACCAACTTTTTTCTAACGCAACTTTTATGAGTAATAGCGCATATAAAGTATTACAACATATATTATTTCAGTGATTGTAAGTCACAAAGAACACGGAAATATTAATTATTATATTTTTTATTTATTTTTTAATGATATGCGTAATTATTCTAAAAATTCAAAAAAAAAATATAGAATATACTCATTAAGGTTACCTGAAACCTCCCGTTGGTTTTACCTCTCTAGCTCAATTAATTTTCGAGATATGTCTCTGTGAACGATAGTCATGCATGCGCACATTTTTTTCATATCTCAAGGTCAAAGCGGAGTACGGCGGCAAAACACATATAAATTGCGTTCATACATCAAGTCGATATTAAAACATAAGTTTCGATATAGGTTGCCATTTGGGGGCCGACTCGTCATGCTTATCCGGCTAAACTCTTTATAATTTTTTTCAATGATATATTTTTTTCTCTGTTACATAACGTATTCTCCTCAAGAATATTTGAGCAATATTTAATGCATATTTCATGTAGTTTAATTTTATGGATTTATTTATGATAGTATAATTTTAAATCGCCTTATTTATTTTAATGTCCTGGCGGAATTTAGCCAATGGCTATTCTACCACTCAACCAGGACGGGCACACATAGACAACATCACAACACCCATTCCCTGCGACATTGCCATCTGCCGCAGCTGAGACTCGAACTCAGGAGAGGAGAGCGACTAGACTGTGTTGTCTCTCACACAACCGCAGTCTAGTCCACTGCTATCGTCTCGGTAACACATGAAAAACGCCACTACACATCCATACCCTAGCCAGGATTCGAACCCGGGACCCCGTGGTCGCAAGCCTAACACCTTAAGCACTGCGCCACCGAGTTGGTTAATTTAACTTTCGTATTAGGCTATTGCCGTATCACTTTAAAAATTTCTTAGTATGGTTTCTGAAAATTCATTTCTTAACCTTAATAATTATCTTCATACCTCTATAGCGCGTAGTGAATGAAACAGGCATAGTAAGAGATGATTCGAGTGGTGAAGATGAGGAAACTCCTCATCACATACTACGTGAATGACCGGCCTTGGCGGCTGGGAGGTTTTCATACTTCGGGGACAAACCGGAAGAAATAACAAGAGCTCCCATCGACCGTATACTCTCCTTTTGGAGAGGGACGGGATTAATTGATTCTATTGAGTACTATAAGCTTAAGCTTCAGTAGGGCGGAGCCTCTGGCACCGCAACCCATAAGAAAAAAAAGAAAGAGACGACTCCATTTCATTTTGTACAACATTGCAATACGGAAAATGTCCGTTTGGAGTTTTTTAGGATGTATAGATCCCGGTCAATCATCTAAACAAGGTTTTAGCCATGTCGCCTTAACTCGGTCAAGCCATTTTTTTTAACAACTAACAATACATTTATCAGGTTTCTGCAAAGCTAAAAATTTCCGTTGTGTTTTTCTGTCACAAAAAAACATCAACTTATATAATTTGTTGTTAATATGTCAAATAATATGATCATAAAAATTGCTGACAGTTAAGTGAAGGAGATATCCCGTAAAATGGAGTGAAATTGAAGCGTAGATAATAGCCCGTACTATGCACACGGTTAGGTACTTCGAAGAGAACCTTAAAAAAAACACACCTACATTTTTTCAGTTTTATTACCTTTATATGATTATTATATTTATAACAATTTTGACAATTAATTTATAACAATTACTGTGAAAAATTAATATTAAGAATTTACTTATGTGAAATAATATTCAGCTCGAAAAATAATATTTTAATTTTATTATATACAAATTAAAGTTAAACATATTTATGGTTTATGACATAAAGTAAACTAAAATTAATATTTTCAGGTACGAAAACAAATTTTGTCTCAACACAAAAATATTCCTTCATAAAAGTCGCACTAAATTGAGAAATTACAAAAAATCATAATTTTGTCAAGAATGCTTGACTTCGATCGGCTGCTGCACCGAAACTATTCTGTTTCTCGAAAAAATGTATAAGACATATTTTGTAGAAAATTTAATACACTTTAATTTTCATGAGAACATGTTTTGCCGTATGAGGCACCCGAAGCGAGATATTTCAAGAAAACTGCTTTTGGGCGCCATTTTTACAATATGGCGGTGCCCCTCCCAGGGTCCTCTCTTATTGTACCACGTATTTTTACCAAAACTTTTCATGACCCGAGTAATATCGAAATTTCGTGCCCATCTCTCCGTCTATTTAAACAGTTACTCAAAATCAACAACACAGCTCCACCTAACCTATGTATTTCGATGTGCTGAATATGAATCTGGCGTCCGTTTAGCTCCACCATCCACCATTTTTTTTTTGTAAATCCCAAAAATAACCTAAAAAACCTCATAATTTAGGTTATTTTCGCGATTTACCAAAAATTGGAGGGTGATGAAGCTAAACGGACACCTGATTCGTATTCAGTATGTCGAAATACACAGGGCTTACCCAATGGATTCCCAGAAACAGCCCACTTTTCACTTTTGTGTGTGTGTGTGTATGTCTTCCATTAACTGTGGGGATTTCCACCTGCAAAAAACCAGGGCTTTGGGGACTTTCTCAATTGTGGGGACTTACACGCGTCCCCACACTTATTTTTCCTATTTTCTGGGCAGCGCCAACGTTGCTGTCAACAATTCTTATCTAGAAATGTTCACCATTAAATATTTCATAATACTGCAGACTATTTTCAACATCACATTACTGGTATTCTCAATCTGAACCAAATTAAGACCGACCTCACAATTTATGTAAATTTCACGTTGTTGGATATGCATAAGCTACGAGGTCTTTAAACATAGCTGATAAAAG
This sequence comes from Rutpela maculata, assembly GCA_936432065.2. Taxonomy (NCBI): domain Eukaryota; kingdom Metazoa; phylum Arthropoda; class Insecta; order Coleoptera; family Cerambycidae; genus Rutpela; species Rutpela maculata. Next base: position 61,958,488 of record OW386289.2, read on the forward strand.
CGCCCTCTGCACAATTTTCCTAGTATTAAAATAATTGTGTGTGTTTCTCATATCAGGTTAACTCTGTGGACTCATCCTCGTTCATTGTCGTTTATTATCGGATCGTTCTTATTATATTAAGGGAACAGAAATTTTGACTATTGCATGAGTTGAGTTCACACACTTTCCTTATTTACCTTTGGTTTGGGATCTGGCGGAATATTTAAGCGAATGCTAAGATGGTAATATAACTTTAGATATTATAATAATTAATGTGATTTCTACCAAATGTTATTTAAAATACTTTATATCAGGTGCACTCTTTCATAAAATCACATACAATATCAATATATTTAAGATATATTCAAAAACATATTAAAGTATTCTAGTGATGTAAGATTACACCATCATAAAAAATAATACTTTTTTTAACCCCCGACCCAAAAAGAGAGTCGGTAAGTTTGACGCGTATGTTTGTCTGTCTGTCTGTCTGTGGCTTCATATCTCTTCAATGGGCGATCCGATTTTGATGCACTTTTTTTTATTTGAAAGAGTATTTTGTCGAGAAGGTTTTTGCCATATTAGATTTTGATGTTTTGTCGCCATCTTGATTACAAGCTTTTATTTATCTTGCCTTGTTCTTGTGAGTCAAATATTGCAACTGAATTTTAAAATAGTTATCCCCAACCGATTGAGCTGAAATTTTGCATACACGTTTAGTTTGGATGACAATGCATGGTTAGCTAAGTAACGTCATTCCAAATCCAATATGGCGGACTCCCAAAGATGGCGGACCACTTATTTTTTATGCACCCCCATGATATGGGTATCAAATGAAAGGGTTTGCTGAGAAGAATACTAAAATAAAATGACGTCACACTAAATTCAATATGGCGGACGCAAATGAATTTTAAAACAGTTATCCCCAACCGATTGAGCTAAAATTTTGCATACACTTTTAGTTTGGATGACAATGCATGGTTAGCTAAGTGACGTTATTCCAAATCCAATATGGCGGACCAGTTATTTTTTATGCACCCCTGCATGATATGAAAAGGTTTGCTGAGAAGAATACTAAAATAAAATGACGTCACACTAAATTCAATATGGCAGACGCAAATGAATTTTAAAACAGTTATCCCCAACCGATTGAGCTAACATTTTGCATACACTTTTAGTTTGGATGACAATGCATGGTTAGCTAAGTGACGTTATTCCAAATCCAATATGGCGGACCAGTTATTTTTTATGCACCCCCATGATATGAAAAGGTTTGCTGAGAAGAATACAAAAATAAAATGACGTCACACTAAATTCAATATGGCGGACGCTCCAAGATGGCGGACAAAATTTTTTAGTTTTAACACTATAATTTGATCGTATAGTGTATTCGCTCATACGTTGCATTCTAAGAAATAGTGAAGGATTCGGTTTAAACTATAAGTTTTATATCGAATAGGAACGATGCAATGAATATACACTTCTCCAAGAAAATAACACACCACCACAAAATAACCAAAAGTTTGGGGTTAGTTAATTTTTACCCCAGACCCAAAAAGTTTGACGCGTATGTTTGTATGTTTGTCTGTCTGTCTGTCTGTCTGTGGCTTCATATCTCTTCAACGGGTGATCCGATTTTGATGCACTTTAGCCCATATTAGATTTTGATGTTTGGTCGCCATCTTGAATTCGCCATGTTGAACTTCTCTAGAAATTGTCCGACTGAAGTAAAATTGAAAATGTGCAAACAATTATGGTAGCCGAATATGATTTCGGCCTCATTTTGATTCGGTCATATGAAACTGGTACGATTAGATACATTGATCGGGAGTTTTTAAAAAATTTTCCATTTTTTAACCCCCGACCCAAAAAGAGAGGTGTTATAAGTTTGACTCGTATGTTGGTCTGTCTGTCCGTCTGTCTGTCCGTCCGTCCGTCCGTCCGTCCGTCCGTCCGTCCGTCCGTCGTCCGTCCGTCCGTCCGTCCGTCCGTCCGTCCGCCTGTCTGTCTGCCTGCCTGCCTGTCTGTCTGTCTGTGGCTTTATATCTCTTCAACGGAAGATCCGATTTTGATGCAGTTTTTATCAAAATTAAATATAACATATATATGTTTATAATAGAACCGGTCTTGTAGACCGTGTGCGACTAGTAGAATACAAAATTGGACCGCGTCGGCTTAAAGATTAAAAAGTTCTGTATGGGACTCGTGATATAATAATACGCTGTTGTATGTATATATTTAGTTTATTCTTAGGATTATCGGTTTTAATTCTTCAGGGCTACAAAAATACCTTATATGCAACTAAATATCATTCATAACAATGTTTATAGACAATACATTATTTACAATACACACATTTTTTAGGAGTTATGCAATAACTACTTTAACTGTTGGGTTATTTATACACATTTCTATGATCTCATTAATTGTAAGGACAGTCCTCATGACAATTGTGAGTGTGTAAGCGGTTACTATTAAGGAGTACATAAGGAAATGAATTTTAAAGATATGTTTACACGTATTATATATTCAATAAAATGTGGGGTCGTTGTAGACACAACAACTACTTCACATTAACTGTGGGGTAATTTATATACATTACAATGACTTCATTAAGTTTGGGGACATTGCATACACACTAGCTACTTTACGTTTACTGTGAGGTCATTTATACACATTTCAATGGTTGAGTTCACTATGAGGACAGTCCCCAGAACGTTTGCATGGAGTGTATTCGATTATGAGCGAGTGCATCGGTAAACAGATTAGAGCCCCGTGATCACCAAAAAATGGTTAATCACGTAGCGGTCGTAGTTCCCAAGTCTCCACAACTGAGTATTTTGCACACGTCCTCACACCTTACGGAAGACATGTATGTGTGTGTGTGTCTATTATATTTACATACACGGTTTTCTATAAAATGGCGGAGGATCCGGTGATATTCATAAATTATAACACAGGCACACATATGAAAAAAATTGTATGTTTCTGGGACTCCATTGGGTAACCTCTATGTATTTTGACGTGCTGAATACGAATCGTCTGTTTAGCTCCACACCCCACCAATTATAAGTAAATCCCGAAAATATCCTAAATTATGAGTTTTCTTTGGGTTATTTTCGCGATTTACAGAAAAATGGTGAGTAATGGAGCTAAACGGACACCCGATTCGAGTTCAGCATGTCGAAATACATAGGGGTCAGATCACTCAATGGAGTTCCAAGAACAGATCACTTTTATTATTTTGTGGAGCAGTGTAATTGGTCCCTAGTAAGCACTGTTTTAATGTTATTAAACAAAAATGAAATTGATGCTTTAAAAAAAAACTGACTGGCTACAGATCAAGTGACCAAGATAAAAAAAAATCTCTAACAACCTTGTAAATATAAAACGAAGAGAAAATCCGTAGACGCACATTTTCCAACGCGCATACCTCAGGTCCCTGCACTATAATGTGAGTTAGATAGTTGCCAATGATTAGAAAACTGTATTTTAACATTACTAGAAAAATTTTATCCGAACCACAAGCATTTGATTTTAGATTAAAGAGTATGTCATCTTAAAATCAATTAATGAAGTCGAATTGATTTAATTTAATTACGGCGACAACATTCCACCTGTTTTATTGTTGATTCTTATATATTATGTCCTCCTGATTACGAACAAAATTTTTACGCCCAAAAATTCCTTGTGTGTCAAAAGTTGTTTGCAATTTTTGAAGCGCTTTCATGAATTTGCTTAATATATCTTGTACTAGTAATCGAAATGGAATTTTAAAAATACTGGCTTATTTGAAATAAAGTTCTTAAAAAATATAGACCTGTCCGATATGTATTGGACAATCCGCTATCTTGGAAAAAAATAGAAAACACAAGAATAACCGAAAAAATCAAATCAAAATTTCTATAAGAAGGCGGAATTTCACCAAAGTTGCCAAAATAAAACTTATTGATGGTCAAATGAAATGCACCAATCCCGGATACCGTATGTCAAATAGAACGGAACATTTTTAATTCTTCGTCAATTATCAAGGAGGCATTGTACGTCACTTTTTTTTTATTGTACGTTATTTTATGTACTTTTTTAGGGGATAGAGTTCATTTTTTTTAATTTAAAAAAAAGTGCATTTTTACAATTTTCATTGAAACAAGATGAAACTTCATTAATTTGAAAAGGAAATTTATTAAGCATACGCATGGTAATAATAATAATATATGAATATATGATCAATAATCAGAACCAGGCAGTCAAGACTAGAGTAGTATTATTTTTTATGGGTATGTCGATGAACAGAATAGCACTAACAATAACGAGTGGATCCGTCGTTTAGAAAAAAATGTTTGCGTAAATATTTCAATCACAAGTGACATTATGAAATCATCAGTTATTCAAAAAAAAAATGTCTAGCTAATAGTAAAAATAAGGATAGTCTTATACAATTATTGCGTAAAGAGTTAATATATAATGACTTTAATATTAAAATAAGCAGAGAAGACGCCGATACTACAATCGTTAAAACTACTATTGATTTGAAAACCGAAGATAATCAAGCTATAATAGTTGGTGAAGACATTGACCTTTTGGATATAATGACTCAATTAAAATAGAATCATCATAAGAAAACCTATTTTTACAAACCTAAGATTAATAAAATAACACAGGCACACAAAATAAAAAAAAGTCTTGTACTCGGGGACAAACCTATATACTGGTATGTATTTTCGCCCGCTGAACTCAAATCCGGGCTCAGAATTGGTCCATCGTGTCAAAATTGGCTGAAAAAATCTAAAAGTGGCCGGAAATTCGCCAAAATTGGGGTAAAAAAACATTGAAGTGATTGACTTGGCTTAACCCATACCGGTATGTATTTTCGCCCGCTGAACCCGAATCCGGAGTCAGAATTGTCCCATCGGGTCAAAATTGGCCGGAAATATTAAAAAATGGCGGCAAGTTCGCCAAAATTCGGGTCAAAAAGCATTAAAAGGATTGACGTGACTTAACCCATTGGCCGGAAAAATAAAAAATGGCCGGAAATTTGCCAAAATTTGGGGTCAAAAGACATTAAATGATATTGAAGCTTATATCTGTGGGTATTTTTTCCCGCTGGATCTAAATCTGGAATCAGAATTAGCCCAATCGGTCAAAGCCAACAAGTGGCTCAAAATTGCCCAAAATTTGGGGCAAAGAATATTGAATGACGTTCACGTGACTCGACTATTGTGTTAGTATGTATTTTTGTCCACTGAATCTGACTCCGTTGGTCAATAACGTCAACAGATCGAACATGTGCAAGCGAATTTCTCTGCATTTTTTTTTGGGTCGCCTCCATTTTTTCCAAACCATATTGCCCCCGAAACAAGCAAGTCCCTGTTGAGCATCCACAAAAAATCTGCCTGAGGGTTCTTCCTTTATTCATCTTTGTTTGTGTATGTAGTGTGCATCCGGCTGCATCCCACTTTTCATTAGAAGTAGTCGCATTGGCCTTAATCTACAGGCAAACTCTAGAAAACCTCGTACGAAGTACAGCTCGTTAACTGGAATCAGCCTGCATAAGCAGCATCTTTTTCTTATCTCCCGGTCACCGTGGGCGTCCTAAAACTCCGGTATGTTTTTAACAAACGGTTACCCATACAGTTACTGCTCGTTTCGGTAAAACATACACCGCTTTAAATCCTGCTATCGCAATAGATGTTGGGAGCGCTGACAACTGCCCTGAAAGGAGATGTGTAGAATGATTCGCTTTCCGTCTATTGTGGTAATGAAACCAGCGAAGGCACGCTGTACTGCAGGGGAGCGTCAGTGTGTCTGACGACGAGATATAACATTCTTCGTCAAGGTCAGAAAGCCCTAATACTTAGGCCTGGGGAGGTATAAGGGTTATCACCCGCAGGAACAGGAAAACTTGCTTGAACATGTTGGAGGCTATTTGGCAGTCAATTTTTCCTGCCAATTTTGACCCCATGGGCCAATTCTGACCCCAGATTCGGTTTCAGCGGGCAAAAATACACACCGATATAAAGGTAAAGTCACTAAAACATCATTTAATGTTTTTTGGCCCCAGATTTTGGCGGATTTCCTGCCATTTTTTTATTTTTCCGGACAATTTTGATCGGCTGGGCCAATTCTGACGCCGGATTCGGATTCAGCGGGCAAAAATACATACCGGTATGTGGGGTTAAGTCACGTCAATCTCTTTAATGTTTTTTTACCCGAATTTTGGCGAACTTCCGGCCATTTTTTGATATTTCCGGCCAGTTTTGACTCGTGGGCCAATTCTGACCCCGGATTCGGGTTCAACGGGCGGAAATACATATTGGTATACGTCGTCAATACCTTCAATGTCTTTTTACCTGAATTTTGTCGAATTTCCGGCCACTTTTTTATTTTTTCGGCTAATTTTGACCCGATGGGCCAATTCTGACCCCGGATTCAGATTCAGCGGACGAAAATACATACGGTATATAGGTCTGTCCCCGAGCACATGACCTTTTTTTTATGTGCCTGTGTAATTGACAAACATTATGATGAAAATAGAATTGTCTGCAATTCCACCTACTGAAGAGGTAATAGAAAAACACTGTTTAAGAGTCTATTTACTAAATGATGTCTCTTGTAAATGTAAGAAAGGCTGTGAAAATAATCAGTATTCAGCTACCGACGCGGTAGCTCAATCGGTTAAGGTGTATTGAGTGGCGAATATGCTGATCGACTGCCTACCGCGCTCTGAGTTCGACCCCCAGCCCCGGTATTGACAACACCGGTGGGTGTGGATGTATGTCTGCATTCTTCCAAATGTGTAACCCCCTTCCGCACAGCCTTGGCTATGGATTTGGGGGTTGTCTACTATCTGTGGTGTGTTTATGTTTATGTTTATTCTGAATATATAATGTTCTATTCAATGTGTCTATTTTAAAGGAAATAGTTGTGCCAATGCTTCTTCTACCTTTGATGAATCGGCTATCGATGAGGAATGCGGTGAAATTATGTTATTATGATAATGAAACTACTATAGCGTATTTCATTTTGTTTCGATGAAAATTGGGTGAAAAAAGAGAGAGTCAAAGAAAGTTCATTTTTGAAAATTGTAAAAATGCACTTCTTTTGAAAATAAAAAAAGTGGACTCTATCCCCTAAAAGCACATAAAATAAAGCACAATCGAAAAAAAAGTGACGTACAATGCCTCCTTGCTAATTGACGAAGAATGAAAAATTTTATTTCGTCCGCCATCTTTGACCGTTCTATTTGACATAAGGTGGCCGGGATTGGTGCATTATATTTGATCATAAATGTTTTATTTTTGCCAACTTTATTGATATTACTCTTTCTTATAGAAAAGATATTCAATTTTGATTTTTTCGGCTCTTGGTGTTTCTATTTTTTTTTCTAAGATGGCGGATTCATCAATACATATCGGGCAGGTCTATATTTTTTAAGAATATTATTTCAAATAAGCCAGTATTTTTTAAATTCTCATCCGATTACAAGTACGAGATATATTAAGCAGATAAGTTGAAAATCCGTGAAACTGCGTCGAAAACTTTTGTCGCACAAGGAATTTTTGGGAGCAAATATTTTTTTCGTAATTGGGAGGTCATAATAAATAAGAATCAACAATAAATTTTCAGGTGGAATGTTGTCGCCGAAAATAATCAATTCAACTGCACTATAATAATATCATTTTGATAATATTTTCTTTTTTAAATAACATTTTCTTTTGTTTACAGGGGGAGATAATCTTCATTATAACGAATTCGACAGCAATAGCAAACCTGCAAAAGCCGAACCCCAAAACGCCATCAACATTTTAAACAACGTCCTGCTTCGAAAATCGGTCGTCTCTAAGTTATCCAGATACGATTTGCTCCTTGGCGTCGTAAAAGCGGAAGCTTATTTCGCCTTCAACGGTGAGGACGTTCAATACGGGATAGAAGCTGACCGACGCTCCAAGATACTGAGGACATTTGTAAGGAACACGTACAGTTACCACCTCTCCGAGATCTTGGCGACAATAGTTAATGAATACACAGATTGGGAGAGGCCCGTGCAGCATCCAATCAATATAAGGGACGAAACTCTGGAGGCATTGTCCGATGCACAATACGTGGCCCCTGTGGTGCACACTGCAGATTTGCATTCAGCCGAGCACAGAAATTCTTATCTGTATGTCTTCGATTACCAGACGAAGTTTGGAGATTATCCTCAGGTAAGAAGCGCAATCCATTGTAGTTATTGTCGAAACTTGGGGAACGGTACATATATTTCGCACGTAATGTGCAGTGCATGCATGTCGCAGATGTATACGTTTAAGTGAATATCCTTGTAGTGCGATATTATATTTTAAAAGTAGAATAGAAATAAAAATTACAAATGGCTCGATATGAAATTATCTTCTATTTCTATGCTCTGATTATTTAACATCAGCTTTATTCAATTAAGGTAAGGCGAAGACACATGACGATTTAAGAAATATTGCAGATTTTTTTAAAATAAAAGAATGTTCACAACAATTAACTTCTTTCTTTTGGCTCCGCCGATTGTGGTATTAATAGATTCAAATATTATGTTGTTTTGCTAAATCAACTCAGCATAATTATATATTATTTCACCAACATCAATAGTACCGTGGGAAATAAGGCGCACACATAAGGGTTGGTTCCAGTTAACACAATAAATTGTGAACTTTACCATAATCTACTTTAAAGTTCAATACTTAACGCTAAACCAGTAGCTACTAAACTCAATTTAAAATGTAGCGCTTCCACTTTGTCACCCCTAAAAAATATCGCAATTGTTAATGAAGCGAGAATATTGTACTTGTTGCCACGCCACCCCAGAGGTAAAGTAATTGGCAGCTTTTTTTTTTACGTAGTATCCCCTACATACCTGATCCACTGATTATCAAAAGGTTACCTGCGGTAATAGGAGGAATGCATAGGTTTAGTAAAATATTTCGCCGCCAGGCGGTTACCGATCGGCTTTGGGTACACTATTCATTGTGTTCTGTGCTTTGTAGTTCTGATGTGCTGAAATAAGTTTGTTTATTTGAAACCTACGGAAAATGGATAGTTTAGGTGAACTAAAAAAAAAGCTTGGCATTTTTAAAGAAGTAGTAAACAAAGATGCACAGAAAATGAGGTTATGTTGCAGTACCCAAACGCGACTCTGACGCCACCTACATGCATTCGGTCTGTGAAATGTTTTGAACACACTATTTGTAATTTGAGAGCAACTATCCACTTTCTTCTAAAACTGCTGCATACTGGAAACTGGTGAAACTTTAAATTTTTTGTTTTTCTCTAATAGAAAGTGCATTGAGGCACACAACAGTTGCTTGGCATTTTTAAAGAAGTAGTAAACAAAGATGCACAGAAAATGAGGTTATGTTGCAGTACCCAAACGCGACTCTGACGCCGCCTACATGCATTCGGTCTGTGAAATGTTTTGAACACACTATTTGTAATTTGAGAGCAACTATCCACTTTCTTCTAAAACTGCTGCATACTGGAAACTGGTGAAACTTTAAATTTTTTGTTTTTCTCTAATAGAAAGTGCATTGAGGCACACAACAGTTGCTTGGCATTTTTAAAGAAGTAGTAAACAAAGATGCACAGAAAATGAGGTTATGTTGCAGTACCCAAACGCGACTCTGACGCCGCCTACATGCATTCTCTCTATTAATCTTCGTCGTCTTCCATACATTCGACATTCATGCATGCTTTTCCGTGACAATGATAACACATTGTGGAGCAACGTAAACCTGCTCTTGTGCAACTGCACCTGTTTTCGCACCGTAATTTACATGAACAAGAAATGAGTGTTAAAACAGTTTCGGAAACTGGTTCCTTTATTGTCATAGTTGGGGTTAATATACCGCCGACTTTTTTTCATTCTCAATCAAGAGCTTCCAGCGTAACGTTTTTCCATGTTTGAATTTGATAAATAACGCGTTATGACTATTTCCAAGCAGCAGTAAAAGTTGGTGGTAGTTTTGATAACATTACAGTATTTTTCGCATTAACCTTTGCTTTGGAACGCAACCGCTAAGTGTGAAAATAACATTGTTTCTTTAGTTTTTTAAAAAAGTTGAGGAATGTAAATCTCGGGAGCTGTAAATTTTTTGCAGGTATTACCTTGTTTTTCTTTTAAAAAATTAATGTCTTTTTCGGAGAAAGAGCAATAAGAAGGACTAGCAGGTCAATATCTTGCCCTACGACAACAGCTGTGTCGTACTTATAACATTTTTCGATAGCAGTTTGTACTATTAATAATTCGGCGTCATCCGCAGCAACGAACACCTCGATTCCTTAATTCCTAAATTTTATTCACTAGTTTTGCAATCAAACGTTCTTTGTTAAATAAATTACTAAGGAACTTCTGCTGAGTTTGAGAAGCAACAGTGTTTTCATCAAATATAATTTCAGCACATTTTCTTTGCAGTACCCGCCTTTGTCGTTCTAGGCTCTCCGTTCTGTTTACATTATCCAAATAGCCATCGAACACGACAGTTACTCTACCATAATGTTTTCTTATGTAACTAACGTAAGCGTTATTAAATTAAAGTAGATTATAGTAAAGATTACAATTCATTATGTTAACAGGAACCAACCCTTATATGTGCGCCTTATTTCCTACGGTACTATTAATTTTAGGAAAAAAATTGTAAGGCGTTTTTGATAGAGAATTTTATGAGGAATAATTTTGTATATAGGTATTTTTATCAAAAAGTGCACCGTTCCCGAGATAATCTAGAAAACCTCAAAATGGGGGTGGAAGCGACGTCCTAGGGGATGAAGCACACTATTTAGGGGTGGGAAGTTTTCGGTTTCGTAGTTCTTATGCTATCCTTAATACTTCTACCAATTTTCAAAACTTTATAAATTTTGTCCGATAAATTACAGTATTAACTGTTACATTACTGAACTAAAAGTCCAATTTGGCTAAGGGGCATTTTTCACTATGCTTATCGGGCATTATTGACTTGTTATACCTGGCTTAGTTGAAGTTCAAGAGCTTCCACAGTATATGTTAATTTTTAAAACTCCGCATCCTCGTACAACTTTGTGCCGTTTACAATCCCGCTACATTGATGTATTTTCTAATAATCATGTTGGTTTTCGTAAGTACATCATAATCAAAAGATGGAAAATGGCATCAACGCTATGGAAATTGTATATCATGTAATAATTATTTTGCTGAGGGCGGTGGTAAGTTGAAATCTGAAATGCCGTTACCTCATCAGCCTGGGGGTAAGATTGAAACCTCAGCAATTAATTTGTGAGCTCATTCAATTCAATGTGTAAGTTATGATAAAATTATGATTTCAATGTTTCCCAATATTCTGATAGTAATATCGAAAATGTGATACTCAAATCAGAGGTTGGTTTTACAAGAGTTAAACCAATACAGCGGCGTGTCTGTCAAAAGGCATTTGTTAGTATTCATGCATTACCCTCTGTAATTTTTAGGCTTCCAAATGCATGAGCTCTAATGCACAAAGCGAGGCAGCAACGATATTCATTGGTAAAACTAAAAATACACACCCCGCAAGTTGTCCCTGATTTCCATGAAAAATCACTTACTGACTTCGTTATTCAGTCAAAGCAAAAAAATAGAAGAGAATGATTATAAATAATAAACAAATAAAAATATTAATTCATTTGTTTTCTATGTTCTATTTGATAAAAATGGAAGAAATAAATTTTTATTAAGAAATTGTAACAATAATTAATAGTTATTAATAATAAAATGGAACAACAATATATTAAATAATATATGATCATATTAATTTTGATTAGGGACCCATTGAACAACATTATGAAGTATCTCAGAGGTCTAGACTTATTAATTCTTCTATTATTATGATATGCTCTTTAAATCCAGTTATAATTGAACATTTCGTTTGTCCAACATATTTCAAATTGCAATATTTAGAACTGATTTCGCAAATCTCAGATCTTTCATTTACTGCAATTTTATCCTTTAGACTGCATTAAAATAATTTATTTTCTGCGAGTTCTAGATATGTCTAAAGATGTTTCAAACACAAAAAACGAAGTTTCTAATCTAAATGTGTCAATTTTCAATACAAAAGTACTGATATAATCAGTACTGTAAAACAAAAGGTACAAAAAAGGCCAGAAGACGTTATTATACTCTTCGCAAATACGAAAACGAAGAGTATATTGTATTTGATCGGCACATTTCTAAAACTGAACGAATTCTGAACAACTTTCAAAATGTCCGTCCGCCCGTCCGTCCGTCACGTTTCTTGTAAGCACAATAACTCGAGAAAAAACAATCCGATTGTACTGAAATTTGGACAGTAAGTTAATATTAGCTAGGGGTAAAACCCTATTTTGAACAAAATCGATCAGTAAATAAAAATGTTATTAATGATTTCAATTTGAGATTTTTTTTTTGATTTTTATGTTTTTGTAAAAATTTACATTTTTTACATTTTTTTACGTGTTAAGTAGTTTTTACGCTTTTGACTCGGAATCCAAGGGTCCCAGGTTCGAAACCCCACATGGGGTATGGCATAGTTTTTTTTTATTTATTTATCTTTCACCAACTATGTTCGTACTATAAAATTAAAAATGTCTAAAACTAACATTATTTACAAAAAACTGCGAAGAGTATCCCATAGAATTTGTAACAATTATATAAAAAGTTTAGTAAACCAGCGAAGAGTACGTTTTTAGCTTGTTTTTACTTCTACGTCCACGTTGTGAAGTGGAAGTATAGTAACGAAAAAAAAAAAAATGTTTTGCTCAACTAGACTTAGAATGTATGTAAATTTGAGTCTACCTATTGGTCTGTAGCTTCTTATACAGTCGATTACTCCTGAACGGTTTATTATATTAACTTGAAATTTGGTACACTTATGTATTATATCGAAATCTGGAACTAGATTATAGTTTGATCTTATTTCGTTGAAGATGGGGGTAAATGGGTAAAGCAAGCAAGGGTCCATAAAATTGGGATTTAGTGTTGTATGGGAATCAACTGAAAACCTCAGTAAAGAAGCTCCCAAAATGAACATTTACAAAAAAAATGTGGACTATAGTCTATTTTAATGAGAAAAGCGTGTGACATAAACTTACCCTTTTGCAGCGAGATGGATATGCAGTGCCGGCCGGCAGTTGACGATGCTGGACCTCCGAACAAGAGAATATGACCACCATTATACACCAATTTTTAATTTTAGCGTCAATATAATAATTATTAATGAGCACATAATATTAAAATGCGTGAATACTTCCACTCTCCAGAAATGTTTCTGTGCATTGTGTCAGGTTCTTTTATGTCACAAAAACCGCGCTAGATAAGGATTTTAAAAACATGTAAATTATAAATATATATACATACAAGAGAACTCAATAGGCGACTCATAATGCATAATGCAAAGATTAAAAGTCTGACGAATTACAAAATAATAATGACAATAATAAACCAACAACAATAATAAATAATTTAAATATAAATAATACAATAAATACGAAACAAGGGTAAGGTATATACGAGAAGCCAAGGTCTCAAAATATTTTTGGCATCAGCCACCCCATTACCACTCCCACCCTATTATTAAAGGGGGTAAAAAAATAAAATTATGATGTAGTGTGAACATTGTACAAGAGCCAGAGGCCTAATTTTTTCTTTCGGTAACAACAAGCAATACTACCACCACCACCACCACCACCACTATCGTTGTGGCATACTGTTTTATGAGCTTTTGGTGTAGACGTTTTCAAATATTTTGTTATTAATATTCTAAAGTTCTAACAATTATTTCCACATAGTGAAGTACAAATATAGTATAAAAAATCGGCAGCTACTGGAAGCGGCTGGAACCTCCCCACCCGGTGGATCTTTGAAGCCGATCTCAATGTTGTTGAACAGGAATGCACATGGCGTGTCGAGTTTCACGGCGCACATTTGCTTTGTTTATTAATTAAAACGGAAACCAAATCGAAAGGGTGCAAGTGTGATATATCGTTGAAATCGGAATTTTTACTGCTTGTCAATGGTTCGATCACTAAACGCAATCCGATCTCAACCAAAACCTTTTCAGATCTGGGAGCACTAAAGAAACCCTCATGCAAAGTTTATTCCAAATCCGTTTAGTACTTTCGCCGCTATCGTGCTAACATACATACACACACACAGACATTTTTCAAAAATCACTTTTTTCGGTTCCTGAGACCTCAAAACGTATCTCAATTTTCGATTTTGGACCAATTTCAGTAACCTCCCACAATTTTATTGTGGGGAAGTTAAAATGTTTTAGTTGTGAGAGACTTAGATAGGAAATCTAGATGCAGAAGTAGTGATTCCTTAGGCAGCAGTTGCTTTTTTAATAACTTCTTAGCTATGATGAAACAATATTTTCCTGAAAATTTCAACAAACGAATTTTCAGCGAATTCTTAGTGTTACGTTTCTTTATTCAACTCGGTTTATTATGTTCTTCACATAATATAAAAACATATTTAATATATTTTTTATATATCTCAGACCATTCTTGAAATAATAATCTTATTTAATTTACAAAAAATATTGCACATAAAAATACGTAAAATTTTACTTAAACCTTTTTCGTCGTATTTTCACTTCTAGCCGCATCTACAGTGCCCGCTATAAAATTTGATATTCCAATAAACAGGGAACTTACCTAATATATATAAAACTTCTGTTTTATTATTTACCTTCCAAGATCATAACACGATCATAAGTAACCCTTTTTATGGTGTAATAAAAGCGAATTAATAAATTATTTTGCGGAGCCCCGATCTTGAATGTTTTTAGTCTATTTTCATTGGCTGGTCAACGAATCAATGAAAATAAGAGTTTGAGCAAATTGGAAACGAGAATTCAGAGGACTGTTCTTACTGAACAAAAAGGTTCTGATGATTTTTAAATAGAACAAGCAAATGCTAATAAAAATAGGATCATCTGAATAAAACTTAGATTTTTTATTAATCTTAATATATCTACCCCATTTATACTAAAATATATTTATAAAGTGTGAGGTTTTTATTTATAGCAGTGAAAAAAAAACAAAATTAGTTCGATACTTCCCCCAAGTAAATTTTGAATATGGTAGCAATAATATGTTGTTTTTCACAATGGCATTTATTTACAAAAATAAATATTTACACAAAACTTCCCTCTTTATTTGGACCCCCACCCTGTATAATTAGTTTAATTGAAAGTATATCAGGTTTCATTTCTGGCAGTAGTGACAACAATATTTCAAATATTATTTTTCTCTATCGATTCTTAATTAATTACATTTTTACAATGACCACCATGTATATTTTTCACTAAAAATGTAGCAAGTTTCATCCTTGTTAAATGTACCAGGTATCAGCGGAATCATTAGGCTAGCCATAGTTTCCAGGGTTTTCAAAATGTAAGTTTTAAATTTGGCAGAGATAATATATACCAGAAACGGAAAATTTTCCATATTTTGATACTTTTCACTTTCACTTTCGGTTTCCCCAACTTTGAAATTTTAAAGGGAACACCCTGTATATTTTTACATTTTTGGATTCCCTAAATGATTTTAAGTACGACTGCGTAGCTTTAAGCATTTTTTGGAACTACTTGATTTTTTAGGACCATTTTTATTTCTGCGTCTGGGGTACAATAGAAGTAGAGAATAATAATGAATTACCTTTCTTAGATGTTTTAATTAAAAAGTTAAATAATAAATATGAAACCAGTGTTTATATAAAACAAACACACACAAACAGATATTTGAATTTCAATTCAAATCAACATATTAGCGTTAAGAAAGGTGTTGTAAAATGTTTGTATGATAGAGCTAAAGTAATTTCTTCAAATGATGAAAGTTTAAATAGCGAGAAAACATTTATAAAAACCGTTCTATTGAGTAAATCAATACCCCCAGAGTTTTGTTGATAGCCAGTTGGCAAACATTGAAAGTAGAGTAACCATTCAACATTTACAACCTGAATTTAGATCTTTAGCAGTAATTCCATACATACAGGGTTTATCGGATAAATTGCGAAAAATCGGAAATAGATTTTCTGTACGAACAGTTTTTCAAACGGGAGACACATTAAGATCTGTTTTATCAAAGACTAAGCCGGTGAATATTGTTCAAAATTCCAAGGATTCTATTTATGTATAGTGCTCCATGTGAGTGCGGTAAGCATTATGTAGGTGAGTCATCTAGACCTTTCAACGTAAGGCTTGATGCTTGGTGAACACCGAGATTATGCTAGAAAAGGAGAATTTCAAAAATCAAAAATTTGAGAACACGCGTGGGTTAACAATCATAGGATTCAGTAGAAAATTTTGGAAAAAGAAAGAAACTCAACTAAAAGAAAACTTAAGGAATCCGCTATTATTTTAAATGAGGATAAATGTGTTTCTAATTATTCTATAGATTTCTGTACCAGCTGGTTGCCGATCCTCAGAGACGAATTAAGTAAAAATAAAATAAATATAATTTAATGTCTTACGTAACTATGGAAATACATAAACAACAAACTGTCTGGTTTGACAAGCTCAAAAGTGAAAGTTTTGATAACGGAAAAAGAACTATTTTCCGAAACGTCAACTGCCTTCGTTTTAATTTTTCTATTTATCATTTAACAATTTTGTTTCAGTTTATATATTTTTAGGTGTGAGACATTTTCTAATGGAAGTATAAAAACCAGCCTCTGTCTGATCCTTTTGACGCAGAGGTTTATTTTATCAAAATTTTAAAATATTTGTACATTGTAAACTACCCAAAAAAACACAAGAAATTACTTTAATTACTTATCCAACAGGCAGACGCCACAGGATACAACCAGAACATACATAATGGTTAGAATTTGAGAATATACAAATAAATATATACATACATATTACTATCACTAATCTAAAGAAAACTATAAAACATAATAATAGAATTGATTATCCCCTTACCCCCAAGTTACTTGAAGCACCAAAACATCCCTCTCTAAACTATATTTACACCCCCACTCCCGATTAGGCAACAAAAATTGTAATTATTCAAACCCAATAAATTGTAAACTAACCATGATTTGAGAAAAATGCAAAAACACAAAATAAATACAAAAAATACAAAAAAAAACAAAATCAAATAAAATAAGCAAAAAAATACACTAAACATCTTAAGCAAAAAAAAGTATCACACAAACATCTGAAAAGAGCCATACCACAACCAAAAAACATCAAAAAAATAAAACAAACAAAAGTACAAAGAGCCATACATACACTATACTGTGTACACCACCACAAATATTCAACAACCATAATAAAACCATATTAACTAACACTAACCCTAATAAAACCAAAAACTAAACTTCATCAGCCCAGCTTCGAGCACCGTTATTCAATCACATGATAACCCAAGGCAAGCATCCATGGATGGAAAGCCTTAGCCAAAAGAGGCACATACTATGCACGATTAGGTATAAATACCTTTTATGTTGCAGAAAAATAGATCAATTCTTACAATTAATTATTTTTTATGTACTTGCTTTCATCACGATTAGAGAATGTTATTTAGGTGTATTAAGCAAATTACAATTTACACACTTTAATGTTTATTAGGTAATTTCATAATAAATATTTAAATGTGTAAGTTGTAATTTGTTTAATATACCTAAATAATATTCTCTAGATCAATTCTGTTCTCCACTTTTTGGTAGATAGTGATAATTTTATGAATCGGAGATGATTCCAAAATATTTGTTCGTGCTGTAGGGATATTGAACGCGCTGCGGTAGCGGGAACTCTGTACAGTCTAAACTGTTGTTAAAAATTTTGTATAGGAAAATTAAACTGTGTATGGATCTGCGTTATACAAGCTCCTGTAGTTCAAATCGATCTAGCAGCAACTGTTGTGGATAATGTCTAGGCGGATAAATACTATCAAATATATACACTTTAAAAACCGTCATTGTACTCTTTCCAAAGACATACTATTGGTATTATAAGTAGGGTTCCAGACAACTGAGGCGTATTCCAGACGGGATCGTATAAAGGTCATATACAGTAGACGAAACGTATGCACGTTGGTAAAGTGTTTCGAGTTTCGTGTGACAAAGTCGAGACTTTTAAATGCAGATGTAATGGTCATTTCTATATGCCGGACAAAGGAAAGTTTAGGGTCAAATATAACTCCAAGATCTTTTAAGTATTCGGGCATATCTAGTGTAGTATTGTTTAGGCTGTAATCATATTTTATTTGGCTAACTTTCCTCGTGAATGTCATCATATTGCATTTAGATGGATTTAGGGGCAAACTACTTCTAATACACCACTTATTAATCGTGTTTAATGCATTTTGAAGACGTTCTCAGTCTATCTCGCAGAATAATTTCAGATCGTCAGCATATAACAAAAAAATGCACGTCTAAATTTGATATAATATCGTCCATGAATATTATAAAGAAAACAAGCCCCAGTATCGAGCCTTGAAGGACTCCTGATGCCTGAAGGAATTTGTCAGAGACATAACCACGATATTTCACAAAGTGGTATCTGTTTGTTGAATAAGATTTGAAGACGCATAGTAGGAAGTCGGAAAATCCGAATGCCTCTAATTTGGAAAGTAAGATATCGTGTCAAGCCTATCGAACGCATTCGAGAAATCGGTGTAGAGAACGTCTACTTGACTTCCTAGGTCGAGTTTTTCGGAGATATATTGCGTTTTGCTTACATGATTCGTAACCCTTTCATGAAACCATCTTGTTTAATTGATATTTTTCCTGAGATATTCTTTCGAATATCTCAGATAATTTCGAATATTTTTGCAAAATTAGGAATAATGGTGATTGGTCTGTAATTTGTCAAATCATTTCGATCTCTTTTTTTGTAGACGGGACAAACACGAGACAGCTTCCATATATCAGAAAACTGTTTTTAATATTAGGTTATAAATTATAGTTAAAAGGTTAGTAAATACTTGAACACAGTTCTTAACAAGAAATGCCGGTACCATGTCCGGTCCCATAGTCATATTGGCCTTTAATTTCTTAATTGCGTCAGTTACTTCGTTTTCAGAAATTGATAAAATATGCAAGGGTAGTATATTATGTTCTGTAGGATGGGGGTCAATATGGTTGTTATTATTATTGGAGGGAGCAGTAAAAGATTTTTAAAAGTAGTCAGCAAAATTGTCAACCAGGGATTGAGGTCCTTCAATGATGGTGTTGTTATATGTCATTATCATCGGAATAGTTGAAGTATTATTTTTTCCTTGGATGTAAGACCAAAATTTATTAAGATTGTTTTTTATACCGTTTTCGATGATTCTAGATAAGCCATATGAGCGCTATTTGTTTCAATTTTAATTTGAGATCTGAGTGCTTTGAAGTTGTTGAAATGGTCATTGTTGCCTTTTTTTATATTTATTCAATGCCTTATGTTTTTGTTTAATTTTATATATAATTTGACCCCTAAATCACGGCAGATATGACGTGGACGTATTTTTTCTTAGGTATATTATTGTAAAATATATAATTTAGTTTGTCATAGAATGCTTGGACAGCAGTATTAACCTCGGTGTGACTGTTAAGAAAAGTCCAATCGGTGTTAGCCAGTTCTTTGTATAATTTTATGAAATTTGCTTTTTTAAAATTGAATTCAGCATTTGTTTTGGGCAAGAATTTATTGTTGTCGAATTTAGGAATTTCGATATTAACTGTTAGTGCCGGATGATATGCGTCCTCTAATAAGACAGTCTCTGAAGCTTTGCTTACTTTACAGTTACAGTTGGAATATACAAGATGAAGAATCCCATTAAGACTATTTGGGTTAAAGTTACATTAGGTAATAGAGAAAAATTATTTTGTAGCCAAAAAGTTTGAGGTAGTGGTATCATTATTAATGCAACTTGAATACTCTGGTATATTAAAGACACCGACTATTATTATGTTCTCATTATATGAACAGTGTAATGAGGCTAAGCAATCATTACACATAGAATAAGGATATTTATTTGACGTGCATTTAAATGATTACTTATAGCCAAGAGAACACCACCTCCCTCGTTGGCTTTTATAGCGTTATAATTGCGATCTGATCTAAACGCGTTAAAACGGTTGAGATCAAATAATTCTGAGTTTTTGATACTGTCGGTACCCCATGTCCCTGTAAATGCATAACGTATGGTATTCTTCAATGATTGACATGGTATTAAATAGAGTTGATGTTTTTGTGCGAAGTCCGCTTACATTCTGGTAATAACAGTGAATGGTCGGAGTGGGGGTGTGTATATTTTCGGTGGTGTATAGTACGTCTTTTATATCTGACTCTGTACGTATTGATTGCTATTCAGGATTAAGAATGGTACATTTAAATTTGGAGAGAGTTTTGTTGTATACATAAAAATTTGAGTCCCATACAGCGTGGTCCGTTGTTAAATCTACATTTTGGACTGATTTTATAGTCAGGCGGTGTGTACATTTTAACTCGTATGATTTGCATTCCAATAATAGGTGAGGTATTTTGAAAACTCTGGAAACTATGCCTTGTCTAATGATTCCGTTGACACCCGGTATGTCATATATGTTGTCATCCAACTCATTTTCTTCGTTAATTTTTTTAAGGGTGGCCACTCTGTATATTTTGTACTAAAAGTATAGCAGGTTATCTACCCTTGTCCTTTCACAAAATCGCGACCTCCATAATCGAATTCGGCAGGTCATTTTACATTTATTTATTTATTTATTTATTTATTTATTTATTTATTTATTTGTTTGTTTGTTTGTTTGTTTGTTTGTTTGTTTGTTTGTTTGTTTGTTTGTTTGTTTGTTTGTTTGTTTGTTTTTTTATTTATTTATTTATTTATTTATTTATTTATTTATTTATTTATTTATTTATTTATTTATTTATTTATTTATTTATTTATTTATTTATTTATTTATTTATTTATTTATTTATTTATTTATTTATTTATTTATTTATTTATTTATTTATTTATTTATTTATTTATTTATTTATTTATTTATTTATTTATTTATTTATTTATTTATTTATTTATTTATTTATTTATTTATTTATTTATTTATTTATTTATTTATTTATTTATTTATTTATTTATTTATTTATTTATTTATTTATTTATTTATTTATTTATTTATTTATTTATTTATTTATTTATTTATTTATTTATTTATTTATTTATTTATTTATTTATTTATTTATTTATTTATTTATTTATTTATTTATTTATTTATTTATTTATTTATTTATTTATTTATTTATTTATTTATTTATTTATTTATTTATTTATTTATTTATTTATTTATTTATTTATTTATTTATTTATTTATTTATTTATTTATTTATTTATTTATTTATTTATTTATTTATTTATTTATTTATTTATTTATTTATTTATTTATTTATTTATTTATTTATTTATTTATTTATTTATTTATTTATTTATTTATTTATTTATTTATTTATTTATTTATTTATTTATTTATTTATTTATTTATTTATTTATTTATTTATTTATTTATTTATTTATTTATTTATTTATTTATTTATTTATTTATTTATTTATTTATTTATTTATTTATTTATTTATTTATTTATTTATTTATTTATTTATTTATTTATTTATTTATTTATTTATTTATTTATTTATTTATTTATTTATTTATTTATTTATTTATTTATTTATTTATTTATTTATTTATTTATTTATTTATTTATTTATTTATTTATTTATTTATTTATTTATTTATTTATTTATTTATTTATTTATTTATTTATTTATTTATTTATTTATTTATTTATTTATTTATTTATTTATTTATTTATTTATTTATTTATTTATTTATTTATTTATTTATTTATTTATTTATTTATTTATTTATTTATTTATTTATTTATTTATTTATTTATTTATTTATTTATTTATTTATTTATTTATTTATTTATTTATTTATTTATTTATTTATTTATTTATTTATTTATTTATTTATTTATTTATTTATTTATTTATTTATTTATTTATTTATTTATTTATTTATTTATTTATTTATTTATTTATTTATTTATTTATTTATTTATTTATTTATTTATTTATTTATTTATTTATTTATTTATTTATTTATTTATTTATTTATTTATTTATTTATTTATTTATTTATTTATTTATTTATTTATTTATTTATTTATTTATTTATTTATTTATTTATTTATTTATTTATTTATTTATTTATTTATTTATTTATTTATTTATTTATTTATTTATTTATTTATTTATTTATTTATTTATTTATTTATTTATTTATTTATTTATTTATTTATTTATTTATTTATTTATTTATTTATTTATTTATTTATTTATTTATTTATTTATTTATTTATTTATTTATTTATTTATTTATTTATTTATTTATTTATTTATTTATTTATTTATTTATTTATTTATTTATTTATTTATTTATTTATTTATTTATTTATTTATTTATTTATTTATTTATTTATTTATTTATTTATTTATTTATTTATTTATTTATTTATTTATTTATTTATTTATTTATTTATTTATTTATTTATTTATTTATTTATTTATTTATTTATTTATTTATTTATTTATTTATTTATTTATTTATTTATTTATTTATTTATTTATTTATTTATTTATTTATTTATTTATTTATTTATTTATTTATTTATTTATTTATTTATTTATTTATTTATTTATTTATTTATTTATTTATTTATTTATTTATTTATTTATTTATTTATTTATTTATTTATTTATTTATTTATTTATTTATTTATTTATTTATTTATTTATTTATTTATTTATTTATTTATTTATTTATTTATTTATTTATTTATTTATTTATTTATTTATTTATTTATTTATTTATTTATTTATTTATTTATTTATTTATTTATTTATTTATTTATTTATTTATTTATTTATTTATTTATTTATTTATTTATTTATTTATTTATTTATTTATTTATTTATTTATTTATTTATTTATTTATTTATTTATTTATTTATTTATTTATTTATTTATTTATTTATTTATTTATTTATTTATTTATTTATTTATTTATTTATTTATTTATTTATTTATTTATTTATTTATTTATTTATTTATTTATTTATTTATTTATTTATTTATTTATTTATTTATTTATTTATTTATTTATTTATTTATTTATTTATTTATTTATTTATTTATTTATTTATTTATTTATTTATTTATTTATTTATTTATTTATTTATTTATTTATTTATTTATTTATTTATTTATTTATTTATTTATTTATTTATTTATTTATTTATTTATTTATTTATTTATTTATTTATTTATTTATTTATTTATTTATTTATTTATTTATTTATTTATTTATTTATTTATTTATTTATTTATTTATTTATTTATTTATTTATTTATTTATTTATTTATTTATTTATTTATTTATTTATTTATTTATTTATTTATTTATTTATTTATTTATTTATTTATTTATTTATTTATTTATTTATTTATTTATTTATTTATTTATTTATTTATTTATTTATTTATTTATTTATTTATTTATTTATTTATTTATTTATTTATTTATTTATTTATTTATTTATTTATTTATTTATTTATTTATTTATTTATTTATTTATTTATTTATTTATTTATTTATTTATTTATTTATTTATTTATTTATTTATTTATTTATTTATTTATTTATTTATTTATTTATTTATTTATTTATTTATTTATTTATTTATTTATTTATTTATTTATTTATTTATTTATTTATTTATTTATTTATTTATTTATTTATTTATTTATTTATTTATTTATTTATTTATTTATTTATTTATTTATTTATTTATTTATTTATTTATTTATTTATTTATTTATTTATTTATTTATTTATTTATTTATTTATTTATTTATTTATTTATTTATTTATTTATTTATTTATTTATTTATTTATTTATTTATTTATTTATTTATTTATTTATTTATTTATTTATTTATTTATTTATTTATTTATTTATTTATTTATTTATTTATTTATTTATTTATTTATTTATTTATTTATTTATTTATTTATTTATTTATTTATTTATTTATTTATTTATTTATTTATTTATTTATTTATTTATTTATTTATTTATTTATTTATTTATTTATTTATTTATTTATTTATTTATTTATTTATTTATTTATTTATTTATTTATTTATTTATTTATTTATTTATTTATTTATTTATTTATTTATTTATTTATTTATTTATTTATTTATTTATTTATTTATTTATTTATTTATTTATTTATTTATTTATTTATTTTGAGTTTTTGATACTGTCGGTACCCCATGTCCCTGTAAATGCATAACGTATGGTATTCTTCAATGGTTGACATGGTATTAAATAGAGTTGATGTTTTTGTGCGAAGTCCGCTTACATTCTGGTAATAGCAGTGAATGGTCGGAGTGGGGGTGTGTATATTTTCGGTGGTGCATAGTACGTCTTTTATATCTGACTCTGTACGTATTGATTGCTATTCTGGATTAAGAATGGTACATTTAAATTTGGAGAGAGTTTTGTTGTATACATAAAAATTTGAGTCCCATACAGCGTGGTCCGTTGTTAAATCTGCATTTTGGACTGATTTTATAGTCAGGCGGTGTGTACATTTTAACTCGGATGATTTGCATTCCAATAATAGGTGAGACTCTGAGCACTTTGGACAAGTAGGTGTTTCTTTAGAGCAGTGTTTAGAGCTATGGTGATAACCGCAACAATTGTAACAGAGCCTCATTTCGATACCATAGTACACGCGACAATTAAAATTTAAGCCTACCGTTAACTTACCCATTTTTAATATTTTATGATACCCATCTATATCTATCTGGAGAACAGCTTGATGTAGTTTTCTATTTTTACGATGAGGTTTTTGATAGACTAACTCGCATACCCTATTTTCTGGAAAACATTGTTAATTTTGTGTTTTTATATATTTAAGTAACATTGAGTCCTCCATATTCTCAGAAAAATTTGTGATTTTAACTCTTGGATTTAGAGAAGATAGTTGTTTTATATCATACATTTCACCTAGTTGAGTTCTTGCCGACTCTTTAAATTTCGCAGACTTAATCTCGTTGTCGCAGCTGATAAGCAGTGCACCATTACGCACTTCTTTTACGAATTGATTGGGTCTATTTTACTTAGTACATCGGTTTTGGTCGTAGTAGTTGGTTGCTCTTTATTTTTGTTGTAGTATTACGGACGATTTTATTTAGGTAGCACCTGCATAAGTGGTTGAGGGTTTTGTAACACTTGGTTTTGTAACAGATGCGTAAGTAATTGTTTGTTCTTTATTGT